>OU744316.1:31193624-31451487 GCA_916610145.1 Eristalis arbustorum
CAATACGCGGTTGTACATCTCCCCAGTCATTGATATTGATCAGAGAGTTCTCACAAAAGAGCTTAATCGCTCGAAATCGTCATAATACTACAGGCCTCCTACAGAGCAAATGGACAAATGTCGTTGCCGTTGCGACCTTTGGAAAGTATACATCGACTGTCAGGGATACTTTGCAGAAAGTACTCATGGATTTAGAGAACGTGCTTAGTTGTGAATGATGATGAATTAGTCCCCTTCTCCAGAAAATACAAGATCCCTTTGTTCGATTTCCCCACTATTCGAGGTATCCGTCAAAAACTGAACTGAGGTCTCATTCCTGACATGCAAATGAGATATAAGCCCAACATTCAGGCAGGCGTCAGGAAGGCCTCCACGGCTCTGTATTGCATTCAAACAACTATGTGGTGTAAATGGGGCCATTGTTGTAGGTCCTTACCTAAAAAAACTGATGTCCAACTACCAACGGTACTCTTTGAGTTCGAGAATATTTCCTTATACAACGCTTCCAGATGCTGGTCATCTGAACATCAATTGGATGGTCCTCTGCGAGGCTTCTCAGATCGATGTCACCCTTAGGAGAATCTAAACATTCAATTGTTATTCCGACTACCAAATCATAGCATTTTTCAGACACAAGCTATTACTTGCGCTTAAGGAATCTCTGTCATCTCCAAAAATAAAAAACAAAGTAATATCGATCGGAGATATCGTCATCTGTTTTAACAGTCCGCCAGACAACTATCAAACCTCCAGACAACCTCGCGCAATTGCATTTAACTGAGAATATTGCCCGTCTTTACCTCAATGAGATGAGATGGCCAAGTAAACTCCTCATGTGGGTACCGTGGCACTGTTACACAGAATTGCGAAGTGAACGAACTCACCAGTCCCGCACTCCATTCTGAAGCGGCTATACCATCCAAGGCTATAGCTACTTATGAGCTTGCAACTAAAACTTGAAAGGCTTATTTTCATAATTTCTAGATGGTCTACTGGCACTATGTGCCTCAATACTATACAGCTATAGCATCGATACAAAACGCTCACGCAACCTGAACACAATGAGTGGACCGAACATTAGAATCATTATTAACATGATAACAGGGAATTGCGCCATAATTACACACACCTTCTGATTGAGCCTGTCCTACAACAGGATCCTACAGCAGGAATAAACTATTGCACACCTTCTACACGATTGCTCTCGTCCACCGTAGGAAACGTCGCCTATATATCGGACTGACAGAACTAACAAGTGTTACAAGTCTCAGTCAACCGCTCTGCTACATCAAAAGAATCAGTTGGTTAGGATTAGGATTTGAGATCCGGCAGCGCAAACGTGACTGCTGCTACCTAGCCACTCTCCACCTTTGTCCCTCTAAGGGGCTGCTCTCACTGGTGCTCATTAAACGAAAGCACGACTATCTGATTAACTCAGTTGCAACTTCACTTCTGACCTTAAACCTGAAACTATTCTAATGGACAAAACAACACATCACTGTTCCCACTTTAAGCCAGACGTGCTTATTTAACGAATGACATTTCCATGTTAACTGCACAATTCAATCAGCTCGGCCAAGAGCACACTCAGACACGCCTTGCAGCTGAAAGTCAGATTTAATTATAGTTCCCATACATCACACCAATTTTGAAGGCCATATGTCAAGTAATTGTGTAATTGTAAAGCTCTGTAAACACAGGTCAAAAGGCACCCCACCGGTTTGACCGCACACACGCACGCCAGTATTCATTAATAATAATTTGCTTTAATTAATTGCGTCTGAAATCATAAATTTGCGCTTGCTTTTGACACATTGCATCCTATGTTTGATGCTATTACAGCGTCCGTACATCCGCGCAGAAATATTTCAAAACTGACGCCAAAAAAAAAACACGAGAATAACGTTGAATTTCCAGTAGTGCATCAGTTTTAACCACCACCGAACAGTCATAAATTACCATAGAAACGCTCGTGCCAGACACTATAAATTCAGTGGTTATCGACCACTAACCATGTCCTTTCGATAATGAGCACTTTGTAAACTGTTTTTCCAAATGCGCAGAGAGTGCCTACATTGATGGACGAAAGTATTCGTGTGGTTGTTACTGGCACAAAGTGCGTCCAGCATCGAAAACCGCCAGCAATTTAATAACATTAATTTCTTGCTTAACGTAAAATAAACAATTCAAATATGCTTTCGGAAACTCTTATAAATTAATTTACAATTAAATGTGGTGGGAGAAACTGTTATACACAGTAAACTGGAACGTGCAGTTAAATTTAATTTGTAAAGTTGAAAATCTGAATGAATCCAACTTTCTGGTCACTTTAGTTTGAATCCAAGCTTGTGTTCGTTTGAGTCGAAATTAGTGTAAAATGAACGTACAGTACTTTACAAAAGGTGGTATGCACTTGGCATGCCTTTATTTGCTATATAATAATCACCTACATTTATGTGTATACTCTTTTGGTATGAAAAACATGCGCCTATTATTTGACACAGTTACGGACATAGTTTGACATAGTTACGGATGGAAATCCCAACTCCAGTCGACGAAGAAGTCCTTCCACCTAGCTTTGAAGAAGTCGGTACAGCCATTAAAAGGCTGAAGAACAACAAAGCCGCAGGCTCAGATGGCTTAAAATCGGCGCTTTTCAAAGCTGGGGGCAATGTAAGGGTATGGAGCATGTACCAAATCATTTGCCGAATTTGGGAAGATGAAAGCATGCCCGACGACTGGAATATCAGCTCCATATGCCCCATCCACAAAAAAGGCGATCCTACCTCCTGCAAGAACTACAGAGGTATATCCCTGCTCAATGTCGCCTACAAGATCCTATCCAGCGTACTGTGTGAACGTATAAAGCCGTTTTGCACTGCACTAATCGGCACGTACCAGTGCGGCTTCCGGCCCGGCAAATCGACTACAGACCAAATCTTCACACTAAGGCAGATCCTGGAGAAGACCAGCGAGTTTCAAATCGATACTCACCATCTTTTCATCGATTTTAAAGCCGCATACGACAGCATTCATCGCAAGGAGCTATTCGAAGCGATGGCCGAATTCGGGATCCCGGGAAAACTGATCCGGTTGTGTCGCACCACGCTAACACATACGCGATGCACCGTGCAGTTCGGTTCAAAAACCTTTTGAACCGTTCGAAACCTGCACCGGATTTCGGCAAGGAGATGCGCTGTCGTGTGATTTCTTCAATCTGGTACTGGAGAAGATAGTGCGGCGGGCAAAAGTCAACACGGAAGGCACTATCTTCTACAAGTCAGTCCAGCTGTTGGGATACGCGGATGACATCGACGTTGTCGCGCGGTCCCAACGTGCCATCGTGGAAGCTTTCACGGCAATTGAGGAACAGGCGAAACGAGCTGGTCTTAAGGTCAACGAGGACAAAACAAAATATATGCTGTCGAGCAAACAACGATCCGCCGCACACCACTTGGCCAAAACGTTACAATCGACAGCTACAATTTCGAGGTAGTAAAGGAGTTTGTCTACCTCGGGGCAAATGTAAACTCCACGAATGACATCGTAGTGGAGATCCGACGTAGAATCGCCCTTGGCAACCGATGCTACTTCGGTCTGTCAAAACAACTGGGCTCGAAACGCCTGACTCGAAGGACCAAGGTCATGCTCTACAAAACCCTTATCCTGCCAGTCCTACTTTATGGAGCCGAAAGCTGGACATTAAGTAAGGCTGCAGAGCTGATTCTTGGTGCCTCCGAAAGAAAAATTCTACGTCGGATATTAGTTCCCGTCTGCGAGGAAGGCGATTGGGGAAGAAGACACAACCGCGAACTCTACGAGCTGTACACGGATGTGGATGTAGTCCGGAAGGCAAAAATCCGTCGATAACACTGGCTCGGCCACATCGAGCGAATGGACAACAACGCTCCAGCAAAGAGGGTCTTCGAATCCGAGCCTCTTGGTTTGAGAAGGAGAGGAAGACCGAACCTCCGATACAAAGACCAAGTCATCGCGGATGCAAGACAGCTTGGCCTTGATGACTGGAAGCAGCGTGCCCAGGACCGTCACCGATGGAAGGCAGCAATTGCTCAGGCTCAGACCCTTCATGGTTCGTCTGCCTGATAAGTAAGTAAGTAAGTATTATTTGACACAGCTCTAGAAACTACAGAATTGTGGTTGTTTTTAACGAAAAGCGTCATCCGCAAGTTAGCGACAAGAGCGAAACATTTTTGTTTTTCCATTTCCAGTGTGGAAGGTGAACGAGAGTGTCCTCCCGAACCGCAACCTGGAGAACAGCGTGCTAGACAGCAACCCTCAGCTTCGAGAAGATCTGCAACAATGGCGATCTGAGAACATTGGCTTTGTAGTGTTTAATGATGTAAAACTTGCTGACGAAGGGGTTCATTTCGAAGGTCCTCGAATCATTACAGAAGAAAAAGTCGGTTGGAATCGACGGGACCTCCAACATTGTGTTTAGACATCTTCCTCTGCAAGTGATTAATTTGTACACAATCCTGTTTTACAATGATCTGAATAATGCACCCTTCCGGAGCAAATCATCGAATCCGTGCAACATCCGGTGAGTTTCCTTCCGAACATCAACAAGGTATTCGATATGGTGCCAAATAGAGATCTGATCAAATGGACAGGGAACAAACATATAATACCGGATAACCAATTCGGTTTCAGAGCGGGACGTGACACTATTATACCAATGGAACAAAAGCCAGAAAATATGTACTGGGCCCTGCTTGATTGACCTGGTGAAGGCCTTCAACACCGTGTGGTTAGAAGGACTTTTCTACAAGCTCAATCGGCTACGCATAGGTATATCACTGCTTTACCTACTGCATAACATGCTAACCGGCAGGAGCTCCTCTGTTAAGAATGGCAACGTGACCTCTACGGGTACATTTCAAGTAAAAAATGGTTTCCAGCAGGGTGCTGTCAATTCGCCGATCCTCTTCAATGTTTTCTTGAGCGATCTAATAAGGTCTCTTCCTCACGCAATTGCGTATGCCGATGACTTGATAGTAAACAGATTAGGCGAAGTGATCGAGGACATCACTACGCTAGTGCAGGGTGACGTCATTCATGAGAGATTGCTATAACTAGAAGTGGAGTATCAACTTTCAGAAGTCAGAAACCATTCTGTTCAGGATGCCGTTGGCAAGTCTTCGGCGGATACGAAAAAGAATTGGCGAAAGTTCTCAGTTGTTGGACGACACGGTTAACCACTGGCGCACAGGACTGCAGTTGGATACCTTAGGATCTAGCTAGATCAGTATCTATATTTCAACAAACGGGACAGGGCCCAAGGCGCTCCCCAGAAGACTTTTTTGCACCAGCCAACTCGATGCGAGATTGAAGGTAATCTGCTACATGACCCCCATAAGGCCAATGCTCACTTATGACAGTTCCGCGTGGTTCAACGTAAATGCAAGCTGGATAGAAAAGATTATGGTGTTTGAGAGAGTTTGTCTTAGGGCTTGCCTTTGCCTTCTCCTTCACAGAACACCAGAGTCCCAGTACATAAAATTCTACTCCAATGAGGTATTGTACAACAGGACGAACCTGGTACGAGTGGACAATTTCCTATTGAAGTTGATTCGCGAGAGCGATGAACTCTGTTAATAACAGTACCACGAAAGGGTACTGGACAGTGGCTTCGTCCCTCGAGAAGCGTTTCTTCGTTTAGACATGAACGGTCTGGTACAAGATATAAACGCGGTACCGCTCATTTTTACATCGCCCGTTCAACAGTGGATGGACGACTCAATCACTACCGTTCCGTCGCACAACGAGCTGAGGGGGTCTCCTCCGGTTCAGTACAGTGGTCTCTAGTGGCGACGTTCTGACCCAGTTCTAGACCCAGGGGAGGAAGGATAGTGCGTATGCTATAATGAAGCGTAGTCGGTCTCTGTCTTGCGGTGGGTTGGATTGAAATCTAGCAACCACAGCAACCTAGTGGCTGACTGCTAAGGACAGTCACACTTAGGCCAGAGTAGGCACATTGTGATAAGAGTTTCAACCAAAAAAGATGTTCTGATATTAAGATAACATGAATTAGTTAAATAAATGAATATTTGGTTAGGTCGAAAGACTTAGGAAAAGATTAAGTTTAGTCTGAGGATAGGTAGGTTAGGTTAGAAGTAGAAACATTGTACGTCCACGTAATTTTAAGCATTTTTGTCTAGTACTTAAGATTGTTAAGAATTCTAAATAAAAATGAATTAAAATTGAACAATTTTCAGTATTTTTGACATGCTTTCAAGGCTTGCAGAATGCAGACTGTGGTTCGCGTGATGAGAACTTAATACAAGAATAAAATCCAAAAAAGATAATATATGGAGTACCTGTCATAATTCTCACGCGAGTGAACGGGACCTAAAGTTTTATACCGACTCCGATCGGCCACGTTTGAGAACCTTTTTCTTGGCAGTTGAACTCTTGGAGCGAAAGCAGTGGATCGGGACAATTATGTTTTGATCGTACATGCGTGTGAGCCGACACAGCACATACCTACAATGGCATGGGCTTCTGCTAATAAGATTTGGTGATTTTTTAGGTTTCCATCTACAAACACTTCAACTCTCTCCAAACCAGCAGAGACTTTTGCACACAGTTGCTCTTGAATACGTATATATTTGCCTCTCGAGCAATTGCCTTGGCCCCAAGCTGTGACTTTAATCCCTGCTAAGACCCTTGAATCAATTCATGGTATTTCTGGTAAGGTTTTATACAATGTGTGGATTTTTTTGACACAACGCCTCAAACTGCAACGCTGTTGTTCTAAAACATTTTTTTGCGTTGTACCAACACGTCTTCATTCCTAGAAATGTGCAATCAATTTGATTTGAACTGAAAACGTTGCGAAATGTATGCAGTGCAGCTGAGTTGTGTTTTCCACTCAATTTCTCGATTCCGCTTCCTGTAATCGGCATGATACTATTATGTTTGTCCAACCATTCACATGTAATCTGAAAACCCTTTTAAGCAATCATTTATTTATTTTTGTGTTTCGTTTTTGTTTCACGAAAGCGAAACTTGCGACCTGGTTAAACTTGTGGCTGGTTTCCGAGAAATAACCATTGAAAAACGTATGCTTATTAAAGAGAAACACATCCCACTGAGGGATTGCAAAAAAGGGAAGTTTTGGTAATGTAGTAGGTCGTGATAGAAGTGACTCAGGGTATATTTGTGGTTAACAGCTGATGTAAAAATAAAAATTGAAATAAAAAACGAAGCACAGGTTCGTAGAAGGAAACAAAAAATTGGGACAGATTGCAAAAATACGGGTTTGACCCGTGCAATCGGGGACGGATGATCACCGTAAGTAAGACAGACAGACGGGTAGACAACATAACTAATAAAAGTTGATGGGAGATTCTTGGAACATATCTACCTTCGTTACCATCGCCTTCTAACTTTATACCCTGACTTTTCGTAGAATTTTCTGCAGTTCTTCCTGTTTTCAAAGCGCCAGTTTCTTTGCTAATTCGTCAGCTCAACGCTGTCCACGGATCCGAGATAAGACAGAGATAAGAATACTGAACGAAATTACATAAGAACTAGTAGCTACATGATAAATTGCAGCTTGTAGTATTTATTTTGTATAAATTTTTAAATATCTGCGGATTGTAGTCTGTGGGAAATATTGAGCTGGGAATTCATATTCGTGTGGCTAAAAAACGAGACTTTTTATTTCACTGTCCGAAAGCAGGCTTAAGAGAAAACTGATGTGCGTTCCTAGCGAGACGTGTATTGCGGGTGAATTCAAGGAGAGGACGAATGCAGTTGGCTAGCGTACCTGCATCGTTTGTTAAACTCACGATAAAACACGGACGGTACGTCGATGTTCGAGCGAGTCTAATGAATCCGCGATATCGATGTCTGCTATAAGTTGTATCGCTAGCTTTTGGATTCTATCTTGTAGGTGCAGGGTGGTCTTGGGGGCACCAGACCAGACATGAGCATTCAAGCGAATATATGGCTTATAGATTAAAGCCAAATCAGAGGAGGTGGAATATTTCTGCATTGATCGATGCATCGAATATGTGATCGTTCCAACTTAGTGTTGTATTGATGCACATACCAAGGATGGAAAGTTTTCTGGTTTCGTCGATACAAGCGCCATTCATGGATAATGGCTGATTATCAGGGGTTCGCTTTAGAGACGGCAGACCGCATTGAGTTTTCCAGCATTGAAGTCCACTCTTTTTGTCTTGCCCCACTTAATTATGCTGTCAAGATCGCAGTTCAAAGTGCTTGACATACGCTGTCGTTCCAATACTACGTCCAAAGGGCAAAGTCGTGAACGATTATGAAAAGCTGAGGGTGCTGTCATCAACGAAGGAGTAGACTGAATTAGAAGTGGCAGACACAGAAATGAGAAAGAGTGTCGGAGACAGAACAAGCCCTGGAGGACACCAGCATTTATTTTGTGGATATCAGACTTGAACCAATCCAAAAAAACTTGGATTGAACAGCTTGAAAGGTAGTTTCTTATCCATAGAAGCAGAGACTCATCAACACCATATGCACGCATTTCGACAAAAAAAACTTGATGCCAAACTCTGTCGAGTGCTTTAGAAATATCAAGCGCAACCATCTTGCTTTCGCCTGTATTGTGCAAAGATTGGTTCCACTTTACGCTGAGATAAGCTATCAAATCCCCAGTGGACCTGTTGCTGCGGAAGCCAGCATCGGTCAATAAGAAGCATCCGCGATTCAAGATATTTCATGAGCTGACGACTCATCGGCGTTTCCATGACTTTAGAAAGAAGGGACGTAAGTTCTATGGGTTGGTTCGACTTATTTGATACATACTCCACTCGAAATTAAATTAGCCGGCGAATACTTTTGTCCAGCAATGTACAACCTGGTGCATCCACTTGACCTGTAGTCGGAAAGTGTTCTTTCACTACTAAATGTCGCACATAATAGGATGCAACATAATTGCGTGGTCCCAACGTTTTGTGCTTTTCTAGAAAAAAAATTATAAGTAGCCAATACACCATTTATACCATACTAATGAATAGCAATTACAAGAAACTAACAATAAACCAAGATGCCGCATGTGGAAACAATAAATGTACCCCAGTCCGAAAACTAAGACATAGCAATCCTGACAAGAATTTAAGGACAACCTCGAATGAGTTTTAAAGACATTTCCGAATACTTCACGCGAGTCGCAAGCACTGAACTTTTGTACAGCAAAATGAACCAATTTAATTTCGTTCGTGCAGAAATTCCTTTGACCGCCGCCGCTGTAGACTTGGCCCTTTGCTCGGGCACCGCTTTAAATTGCCACATTTTAAGTGAGCTTGGGGAAAAGTTCATTTAAAAACCAGGCCAACTGTAGCGTCGCTGCTGCTATCTATCAGGGAATGGAACATTTACTTGGGCCATTTTCCGGTCATATGCATAAAACAAAATAAATGGGTTCTTATCTGTGACTGTAAATCAACAAGCCATTTACAGAGAATCAAGCACACTGAGCCGCAGAGGGGGGAACGAGCCAACACACAAGACCAGAAACAAAAAAGCCACCAAACCCAGGCACAACACAGCACAGCCCGCCAAATTAATGGGGTCAATTTGTGTATATCACCCAACTGCTACGCAAAATATTTAACCAAGAAGAGCCCGCACAATCGCCACCCACTTTGGTACATTCAACTCCCACGGGGGGTTTTTTTCTGTTTTTTCCATGACCGCGTTCGAAGACGCCAATCCAGACAGACAGTGCCATGACGAGAGGACACCACCGCTACCGTCATCCACCAAGAGTCGCCGAGCCAGAGAGCATCGCAGCCCAGCCGCACAACAGGCAGTGCCCCGCCATAGTGCCACGGCGCACACATCAAAGCTGGAAAAATTATGAAGTTTGTATCTTTCAGGACCATACATAATATCAAGCGTGATATCCACAGAGGTTATATTAAATCCATAAATAAGGAACACAAAAAATTCATTCATACACACAGACAGACATACGCAGCCCCCACCGGTGCCCCACCCAGGATCTGGATGTGTTTGTTGGCTTTTTTCGGGGAAACCCCTTTTCGGAGTTCGTGTTGCTTTGTGTCTCATGTGAGAATATCCGTCAGTTTTGCTCATCATGTGCGTGTAGTTAGAAGGAAGGGATACACTGGGAGGACTTTTGAAGGTTTATGTTTTTCTTAGTTTTTTTTTGTGTTTTTTTTCGTTTTCTGTTTTTAGCTTTTGTGCGCGAAAGGAAAGTTGAAACGTTTGGTTTGTCCATCTGAAGCACAGGCCGGATGGAGGACGTGTTGTCTTTAGCAATTTATTTTGTCAGCGAGCCAACTACAGTGCAAGTTTTTTTGTGAACAGAATGTCGTGTGTTTTATTTATCCACCAGGACGACGAGACCCAAAGACTAAGAGGGATGATTTTTCATTGCCAACGTGGTTGTCAGTTGCCCAGATGTCAGAGGCAAAAAGTTTGCACTTGTATTTCAGTTTTGGTGGTGTTGCAGCCAGATGAGCTGGCAGCATATACTATCTTGGGCAATTTTTGGTCAATATTCAAGTGGGCTCAGATGTGATGTGTATGCCTGTGGATGGCTCACTGGATGGATTGGTTTTCATTTGACATGCGGATGAGTAAAATATTAATAAAATATAAATTCTTAGAGGTAGAGGCTTGTGACCATCACAAGTGTCATCGGAGCTCAAGACCGGAGGCTTTGTTGTGGTACCATGCACCAGACGGTCTGGAGAAGGCGACTCGACTATGGTCTTACTCAAGGCCGCCTAAGTAGTGTGCGAACGTTTTCGCGTCGCTATAATCGGTATGACAATTGCGGCTACCGATCGATGGAGAATGGGTCAAATCCCGGATAAGACCAGAGAGTTTCAAATCGTTCGTCAAATAGCGTGTGTCCACTTGCCACGGTAGAAGATTTGTTTCCAAAGAAGTTTCCCGCCTCGCACCAACTAGGACAAAACAATGTAGCTTCAATTACAGATTTGCTTCCTTGCCATGTTTCGTTAGGTTTCGTTAAGCTTAGCTTACCTTCGGTAGATGCTCCTGCTTGTCGGTCACATTCTCCAACATGTTTGTTTTGAAGACTTTAATGTTTCCCCAGCAGTACAACGACTTGGAAGCACTCATCTAATGACAAGGATTTAAGAAGGGACTTAAAACCAAAAGACGCGTTCAGTTTGAGAGCTGCAATTGCTTTTTTTTCAATTCAATCAACAGGAAGCAACTGAATTAAATACCGCAGCAAGAAAAGGGCTTCGCGTCTAAAAGGATTTCATTAACCTCAACGAATCTCCAACTTCAATCAGCCTATTAGGAAGCAATAAAAATTGAATAAATTTCCCAGTTTACGGCGGGTCATAAAATTTCACACGCGCATCTTGATTGGATTAGTTTATCCTCCCCCCGTCCCAATTAATGGGGCAAATGAGCGAGCTGCCAGCGTTCGCCTGTGCGCGTTCCAAACTGATTATACATACTCCAAGTCATGCCACGGTCGCCCTTAAAGCCTAACAAGTGGGCACAACTTCGCCGTTCAAATAGATCCCATCGCACAGTAATGGGATTTCAAATGTCCACTGGGCGACAGACCGGCCCCCGTCTAACCATCAAATACCGATTCTATATTCATTTTAGCTTCGCCCATAACTCGCAGTTAAACTGTGAATTTGCGGAATAATTCCGCAGTACATGACCGCCATTCGGGTGGGAGTGGATAGTGTGGGGCACTTGGCCAGCTACCAGGACTATGGAACTGTTGATGACACCAAAAGATGAAATGATAGAGTACTTTTGGCAAAGGAATTCCTGGTTATTTCCTTGTCGAGGAGTTTGGATCTCTTGATTCTCCCTATCGGGAGTCTCTTTCCGTTTCCTTTTAATAGACTGACTGAATGGCAGGATAATCGTTTTGTTATTTTCATCCTTGTTTGCTGATGTAGCAGTTTGTAAATGTTACTTGTGTTACTCGTGTCGATAGTTGGATACACAAGCAAATATTTTTGCTTAATAAAAACGTATTGATAAATGTGTTTACCGCAGGATATGTGTGGTCTTGTGTTTGTTTTGCTATGATGCTTGCTGCTTGAGTGTTTATATATGTTCGATGAATATCATGTTGATGAGTACATTTTTTTCGTTGTAGTGAAATAGGTAACATATACCACAATGTATCCATTTTTTATCAAATTTGTTTAGCAAGCTAGCCTGTAATGTAGGCTGAATGGTGTATTATTGTTTGACATCGCTTGCCGAACAATTTCACAAGACATTGCTGCACATTTCGTCCTTTTTGTCAAAAAATAAGAGTATAAGAGTTTGTAGTGTCAAAAGTAAGCACAAAACCAACTCTTTATGTTTATTTCATGCACACATGTAGTTTCCAGTCGATATGATAACTGGTTCGCGGAATACGCATGAGTTAGTGCATCATGAGTGCGTTTTTCTCTAAAAAAAAATGGTGGTGCTATTTTCAAACTGTTATCATTGAATTCTTGCAGATCAAAGCAGCTGCAATTTTAATTAAGTATAAATAAGGTAAAATTAATTCTGGGTAGCTAATTTTTTGTCCGGATACTGGAGAACAAATTGCGTACTGATCCGGATGGGTGGTCGGACAGACTATCTGGCTGCTGTTACTTTAATGAGAATTTTAAATTCATGTTTTAGTACCTTTAAGAATGTGTATTTGGCTTGATTTAAAAAAAGAATATCGCCTCATTCTTTCATAATTTGAGTAGGCGGACACTGTTGTTTATCAAAGTGCTGAAAACTAGCTTCAGATTCCGGACAATTGCTTTTCACGCATTACAATTGTTTATTATTGCACCGATATGTGCTCCTTTTAACACTGATGACCTTCTCAATTCAGTGCAGAAAATGATTAAAGACTCGAAAAGGGAAACGCCCTTTAAAAATAATCGACATGGCTCAAATCATTAATCAAAAAAAGGCCGTAGACACAAAAGAAAATATGTGAAAATGAATTAAAAAGGTGGAAGGATCCTCAAGGACGATGAAATCGCATTCGCAAAGTAATAGAACCAAAGGGTTGTACAAATATTTACCAAACTCGAGCTGGTAATGACAAAGAAACGTTAACCGTGCAAATCATTTTCTCGGCTGATTGGAAATGTTTGAGCCGATGGTAGTGTTCCCATATTTACGTACTTCGAAGGGCGTTGTAAAGTATAAATCCTATGGAAAAGTGAGATACACATTTTGTAGCATCAGTATATGCATACATACATCGATTTATTTGCATACGTACACTACATCAAAATTGCACATACAGAAATATTGTTGTGGGTTTTTACGATGAGATCTTTTAGCCAACTTTTCATCGAATACAAAAGCTTTCTGGGGACTTCGGGGGTTGTCTGATCCGACTTCTCCAAAATTATTTCTTTTAATCAACTTATGCTTGGGATCTGATGTTCACAAAGCTTCTTCTCTAAAATATACGAGAGATGTTCGATGGGATTTAGGTCTGGGGATGATAGATGGTGTAGGTGGATGGGGTGACACTGATTTTACAATACGTCTTTGTCCATTGCTGTTTCTACAAAAACCAGATACTCCACTCCATTAGCTTCCATAGCTTCTGATACCATAGCAATACAACGCCCTGTATGTGTAATTTTTGGAGGAAGTGTATGTATTAGCCATGTCCACAAAAGGAATAGCGGGGTTGAAGCCCGCACTAGAGATTTCCAGGCTACTCGATCCTATGCCATAATATTTAACCCATCACGACTTGTGCCCCGGAGCAATCAAGCGAGTCCTTAGACTTGGTCCAACCACCTCGTCTGCCAACGGGACGCCTGATGGAGTCGCATTTAAGGCAGGCGTGATAATGGGGACATTCGTGCCACGTGTCCACAGCATAGAGCATAGCCTTTCCGTTCGCATGATCAACCGCTTATGCGAGTTTTTCGCGGTCTGCCGTGTTTCTCACCATATCCCTTCGAGAAAGCACGAAGAAATCTCAGGCAGCTTGTAGTCGTGATTTTATTCTTTCGGTTATTACCCAAATTTCATGACCATAGGGGAGATTTGGAACAAGTATTGAGTTGAATGCAGCTATTTTTGAGACCAAGTCATTCTGTTTACAGATCTTCCAAGCTGTTTCAATACAGATCCAGATATGCCAGGAACGCGCATCACTCGTAAAAAGAGATACTTGGAATTCTCCACCTGCTTAAATACGGCGCTACTCACATGTAGAGTGCAATAAACAGGTTTTGACCTTCATTCCACATCTGCACGTACGATAACAAACCTATCGACTGCGCGTTATAGTTCCGGATGTAAGGATAACCAAATCAACCGCAAATAGCAGATGGCTTACACTCAACCCTTCCAATGTCAAACATTCGTCACCTCTACTGCGCTGCAACATCCATCGTTCAAAAAGAAGAAGAAGTCAAAGTTACTACAGGCTACTAGTACCTTCACCCTAAGACCTCAAAAGTGGGAGTAAGACAATAAACACGAGCTATGACTGAAATGCATTACGAGGGATGAAGTTGGTCAACCGTAACTAGTGTTTAAGTGAAAAGCAGATAGAAACATTCTCATAAAAAGCGATAAAAAAGCTAAAACTAAACTCGAATTGCTTCCTACATAAACATAAGTGCTTGTTACTTTCTGCAAAAACTACAAAGGGTGCTTAAACATGAGTGCTCTTAAGATGTACTTTCATCAAAATATATTCATGTTGCTTAGAAACAATATCGGACCTCTTCGGAGGTACTCCAAATGTTTGTCATGTACATCGCCGGGCACCTATAACAAGCAAACTTTGAAGCAAAATATTTCCTGATTAAACCGACAGACTTGGACTGATGCAATGATTCATAAATATGGTCATGGAAATATATTGGGATATGTCTTGAGAACGCTACTTGAGAATGGTTGGAAAAACAAGTTCAGTTGGAAAATGTTGATGGAAATGAAATAATTAATCAAATTGTGGTAAGTCAAGAGCAAGCAGTTACTTGTGACAATCAATCAGTCAACGCACCTCACGAAATCGTTCAAATTTAAAACAGTACATGCGGATGTCATGGGCAATATTTTCTGAAGTCCAAACATAGTTGCGAGTGCTTAGGTCAGGTTAGGTGCATAGATATACAGGGGACGAGCCACGTCGCAAGTAGGTCACGTTGGTGCGAAGCCCTTGGGGGGACATAATCTCTTAGCTCCTACTTCGCGTTTGTTATGTTGTTCGGCTGTCCAAATACTTCTTATAAGTCTGAGGAGAGATTTAAGTTCGACGAAAATCATAGGTTTACAAAGTAACGCAAGGACTCGTACTAATGGTTAGGTTAGCAATCTCACAACGATGGAGAATGCTTGCTAGTCCGTCAAGATTGACAAGGATCTTACGGAAGCATTTGATGTCAAAAAGTCATACTGGCACTGTTAAGCATAAGTCTCGAGAAGATCGTGTGTAACTCAGGCGTCAACACCAGAGACACTATCTTCCACAAGTGCAACTGCTTACATATGTCGTTGACATTGACATCATCGGAAGAACTCAACGGGCTGTCAGTGCGGCATTTGCGAGCATCGCAGTGTCTTTGGACTCGGGCTTCAATTAACAAAAAAAATCTCTCTCTTGGCAGAACCAAGCTTTCGACCTTAACAGTCCCAGTCCTGCTGTATCGCGCAGAGGCATGGACAGTGTTAAATGAGGATGAGGAAGAATCGAAGAAGGAGGAGAAGACTGAGTGACAAACTCCACGAGCAATACAATAGTCACCAGCGCTCCGGCTCTGAAAGCCTTCGAGGCCAACCCGATGGCGTAACCAGCTAGAAAGAGGCCTAGGTATACGAAACGAGGGTCAGCTAGCCGAAGATGGTGCTAGTCAGAGAGGAATGCTGACTGAGCCCTAGGTCCACACCGTACTGTAGCGCCATACAAAGGAGAAGAAAAAGGTTACCAGGGAAATTGCCACGTCCTTTGTGATACCCATAGACAGCTTGCTACCACTGATCGACAACTTCAGTGATACTGTCGTTAATTTGATACTCATTGTGACTGGACCATATTTAAAACCAGACAAAAGCGTGTTAGCCTTGCTTTTCGCTTCGAACTGGAAAACAAGGCCAACTGCTCAATCCTGCTATTTTAAACCCAAGGTTACAATGGATGGGAATAACAAACCACATCACTAGACGTTCACATACAAATTACGAATCGACCAATGATGGAAAAACGACACTCAAAAAGAGACGAAGGACCGATGTATCTGGAAAAAAGAAAGGAACGAAATTTATATCTTGTGATCCAAATACTGCATACACAACAATTCGATTGTGGTGTATTACAACATCCCGTATCGAATTACCCGTTCGTCTTTTCACTGCTAATAACTCTGTTGTCCAATGACAAGTTAGACAAAAAAGAAAACGATTCAACGAAACCCTGAACATTGCCTAAATATTTGTACATTCTTGGTGAAGAAATTGAGTTTTATTTAATTTCAAGAATAAGTGAACGAAACTTAACGAACATTTAACAAAACTTAGCGAAACTTAACGAAAATGTAATTATTGTCAAAATCCATTATTTTTTAAGTTAAGTTGTCTTAAGTCTAAGGCATAATACCATTCAATAATTTTTTTGTAATCGAACAGCGAAATGTTGCCTATGGAAGGTATTACTTGCTAAGTAAAGCGTCCTAAGATCGGCACATAATTTTATTTATTTGTAATATTTGAGACATATGTAACTAATGTCGAAGACATCTTATGTACAGAACTACAGAAGCATGGTGTTAGTGGATGACAACAGGGTTGAAGTCAGACCGCAGTAAGGAAGCCAGTTATAAAAACAAGTGACCTGTAGTAAAGTAAAGTACTCAAGCAGGTTGAAAACTCCATTCTTCCAGCCCAGTGGTTCGCTCTGTGTGACAGTAAGCTCAGCATACTACCTAGAAGACCTTGTCACTGTCTAGCACCCTTTCATTCGTTTCATTCATCAATCTCGGTGTGTACCCATAAAATGCCGATTAATCAGGCTATTACATCCTCGTCACAAATATCTCATTGACACCTCAGACTCACTCAGGCAACTCTTCATTTTGGTTTTGCACACATCTTCTTATAGGCTGTGCTGTTACTTCCATTGCGCTCCACACTCGAACATAAGCCCCTCAAAACAAGGACTCCTGAACCGACACAGACAGCTTAGAATTTATAGGCACAAGCACCAGCAATCCAGTTCATTCCCTTCACGTATTGTTCGTCGAAAATACACCAGAATTCCAGTTAAACGCTGCACAAGCAAGAACCACTTAGTCGCATAATTGAATGATTACAATTCCTGCCAAGTCATATCTTCACGGGCTACGAGCATCGTCTCTGCCGGAGGATGCCACTATTCTCCGCTTATCCAGACACGTCCGGATCGAATTAGATTCCATTAATGAAAATTTAATTCACTATCGATACATTTGGGTGTTGTCCGCTGACATTTGACATTCCGTGCAATTGTAGCTCGCCTTTGCCTCACCCCACTCGAGATGGCAACGCTCCGCAGCGGATCCGTTCTCTGTTTACACACAATCCGCTGTCGCTCTATCTGACTCCGATTCGCTTGACATCGCAGCAGCTGAATCTTCGGAAAACCTGCGCTGCGCACCCATTTGTGGAACATCATGCATAAAGCTCAAGAAGATTTTCACACGCTGCGAGAGAGAGTATCCTCTCGCAAAAAAAGGAGACTCCCGATGTGTACCGAAGCACCACCGTATCCTAATCAGCAGCAGTCGCAAAGACTTGGAACGATGAGGAAAAGCACAACCAACCTCCACCGAAAAGTACAAGGCATACGCCACAAGAAGCCACACATTCCAAGCCCAAGTGTTTAAATCCTTTCTCGTCGTCCTCGTTTCGTTGTTGTTGCCCCGCTATCATTTCGCTGTGTGTTTCCCTTTCGTTTTCGTCCACACAGAGCAGATTCGACGGGAGATGTGCATCCCTATGAGCGAACGCTTTTGAAATCAAAATGGTACTGTCGTGATTTCAGTCAGTTTTATCGTCTTCAGACAGATGGTTTCGCAAATCGAAGCCGGACGCTATTGGTCTTCTGTGAGTTCGTCCTGATTTTTCGTCCTCGTCAAAAATCTCGTCTCTCGAGCAACGAAGTTCTTGTACATCCTGTGCGATTGGTGCGTGTATGGTGAAGGTGTTCTTACTGGTGTGTCGTGTGCGCAATGTTAGTATAATCCCAAAGTGATTACGAAGAGGAAGCGAGAATCTCGTGTGTTTCCGTCCTTAAATTGCGGCACCGGGATAATTAATGATCCGCCAATGAATGAGTAAAACGATTATGATCACAATGAATTGGCAAATGGGGCTGATGATGTTGTGCGAGTATGATAAAATCCGAAACCCAGTTCGAAGGATGTGTGTGCGTGCCTACTGAGCAGGAAAATTCCTTGTAATCGTGTGAAATGGTTTATGGTCTCTCCCCCAGACGCCAGCCTCTGATCCTTTTCTCCAAGCAGTGGTCGTTCATAAAACAATTTTCTTTTTGTGCCGCCCGGCCTCGTGTGCTATCGCCCCACCCCACCAACGGCAACGACGAAGACACTTAGTCCTGCACAGAGATTTCCGTAAATAGTGCAAAGTTATGACGGTTCTTCGTCCAGTGCTCCTTCGAGCAGGCAGTGGATTTCGAATGTAATTTTGCGGAACATTAGTTCGCCGTGTCAATTTATTCAAACAGCACAAATCAGGCCTCTGGCAGGCGAGTGATACCGCAAAAACCGATGAATCGGCTTTCGTTCGCACTCACCACACCACCAACGGCAGCGTCACGATAATTTATTTTTGTTGGTGTAAAAAACAAAAAAAAACATTAAGGAGGTCCCAAACAAAAACGAAAAAAAAAAACACCCAAGAAGCCGGAAAAGACGGGAAAATGCCACACACATTATGTGCCCCACGTCTTGAGTGAAATGCAAAATTAAAATAAGCCTTTAAGCCTTCAAAAGGATTTCTCTTTATTACGTTGCGTGTAGAGGAAGAAAACAGGCAGGGACTTGTGACTGCTGGCCAACGACGCGACGTTGCTTTTGTGTCAGGATCCTCCCTCGGTAGTGTTGGTGTTATCGGTCGGTGACGTTTAGTCCTTGGGACGGTGCAGACACACAAACACACGCACTCCCCCTGTTCAAACTCTCGTCGAGTGCCGTCGATTTCTACGGATTACAGAGTGAAATTGAAAGGATTTACCATGAATTTTATTCAGTTTTTTATTGCTGTCCTGATAGCGATGGGTATGTAATTTATTGATTTTAATTTTTAGTCCCTCTCATTGTAGTTGCGAGTGTCTTTATTTTTGCCCGCTTTCTAATATCGCCTTATTGTAGCTGTATTTATATCCTCATTCAGTGAATTAGCATTTCTTGCTTCTCCGCGTGTATCGTGCAAAGCCGGAGCTGAGCAGGGCAGGCAGAAGGTTGTCGGGATTTAGTGTAGCCTGCTTCAGGAAAGATTCAGATTTAAAATTGGGCTTTTACTGTAGCATGGATTTTTGGCAGCGAATCAAATCAGATTTGTCGTTCATTTGAAATTCATGGTCATAACGGTCTCGCTTGGTGTTTTCATTTTTTTTGCTCATTTATTTTTTTCTTTTTTTCTTGTCATTGTTGGTCCTAGCGATGTGACCTCAAAACATTATCCCCGGTTTTGTTCGGTTGGTTTATGTGAAGAACATTTTGTACGCATAGATGTCGGACCTTGGTTGCTTTTGGAAGCCTTCCAGCGAAACAGCTATTTTGACGTGGAATTTGGGTCAACGTTAACAACACTGCTGCCGATGTGGTGCAAGGCTGCTGTTTCGCTGGCTGGCACCTATGCATATTGAAAGCTAATCGATGCATAGGCGCAATCCAAGGTGAATGGATGTGTCCTTTACCGAGAGAGCTGCCGCTGTTTTAAAGGAGTAATCGAATGTTTTAGTTCTGTTTTGTCTCGTCACATTCATTCAAAGAAAAATTCATTATTTCCATATTGAACTTGGAGAACGACGTTGGCAACTTATTTTGTCGCGAATCGAATAAATCGAAGAGCCTGAAAGCGCAGTTTATATTGAAAATTCTGCACGAACGATACGAGGGCGTGATCACCTCACGTGGAGACGAAATAAACTGTTCACCAATCAATCGTGAAAATATGGCCGAATTGGTTTTCGAATAGGCTTGACTTGACAACTTTTAATTCGTGAACGCACTCCTGTCCCTGTCAATTCATTTAGTAACGCCAAAATGTTCATCATGCCAAAGTGACAAGAACGAGCAACGCCTGCAAATTACAAACATTTTGTACCGAAATATGGAGTGGGTGACCACAACCTTAAGAGCGTTAACTCGAAATTGCTGTCCTAACTCTCGCCCTAGCTGAGAGGCAACAGCAAGTTTTGTGTACACATTTGAGTCTTTAAGTTCGCTGTGTGATGTTGCCGTGTCAGCGACACAATGGGTTGGTCGAAGTGTTGACAATATCGCAGGCGTTCAGGCGTCCGTAGCAAACGAACCAAATCAGTCAATGGCCAACCCTCAGACCACATAATCGCGTGTGATCTTGGCTTATCCCCATAAAGATCAGGCTCACTTAAGAATGTAAGCAGATGGACCAAGCGACGTATGTTTATTAAATGAAAGTTGTGGAGTCCTTATTGGAAACTCCTTTATTTGCAGTGCTCAATTAATGGTCGTCCAACTTCATTTCTGGCTTCAGCACAAAATTATACGATTGAATCCAATGAGAGCTGACTCTCTGGCGTTGCCCAATTCAGCTTCATTGGACTCTTCTATACGGCTTCGCACAAATCTCCGTCAGATTGGTAAAAAATGGAGCACTCTTCCACCACCTTTTCCACAACGCCAAGACGAACAACATCATCTTCACTGAGCCTCGCTGTTTGGCATGGTTTTTGGCAGTGCTCGACGCGGATAACCTGTCGAAGTCCTTTTTTAGGAATTTTGTGTTTAGCTGCATCCGTTATCACCTACAAAACATTGGTGCTTCATATCCCCCAGCCTGTCCCTGAAAACCTCCAAATCCACTGAGTTCTTCATCCCCCAACCGACTTCCGACTCACGTTGAATTTCATTTACGTCCGATCAACAAACAGAGTACATAGTTGTGTTTTTGCTTCAGAGAACGCGGACAAAGCAAGATATTGTAAAATTCACACTAAATTCTCGGAGCATTGTCGACTCCACTTCGAGGACAGCCTGCCGCAGAGTGCAGTCATGCTACCCGTGGTGTTAGACATGACGTTGATGTAGCCCACAGAAATTGCTTTAGGCCGATGCACAGCATTAGCATACATTTTGTGTTTCGATTACAGGGCCGCTCGCATTCATTCGCTTAGAATCCTGTCTTTCGCCATCTGGTTTTTAATTTTTTTTGCGCGGAAGCGCTTACCTGTGACTGCCACAATGATACCAAGAACCAATCAAACTTCGTGTGAGGTTGACTATTAGGTGATGACCAAGCATCTTGTGTTACTTTGAACAAAGTGCAGACCATATTAGAGCTACTGTCCTACCAGTGATTGCGTCTGAGTAAGCTTCTTTTTGACTTGGAGAAGCTCATCAGTTGCTTGATTTCTCAGACTTTTTTTTTACAATTTGATGACGATTTATTGGTACATTGGTACATGTTGGAACATTAGTATAGACTTCCAAGGTCTCTGAATGTATCAGCTGGGCTGGGCTAATTTGGTACAAAAATTATGATGTTTAGGTTTGCCTACAGCTTCTGTATAGTCGAGTGAGTTCGTATGTGGCTTGTATTCCAATGTAAACAAAATGGAAAGTGGTGGTATAAACCGCATGAATGGTTGCCAGTCGACTGGCCCATTTCTTGAGATAACACCGTACTTCTTCTTCTTCTTCTTGTGGCGCTACAGTCCGGGGTGAACCTGGGCCTCGGTCAACAATCCTCTCCAGCTGGCACGTTCTTTAGCCAGCTGCCTCCAATTTCGCACTCCAAGTTGGTTGAGGTCCTTCTCCACCTGAGTGCGCCATCGGGTTCGTGGTCGTCCTCTATTGCGTTGTCCCACTGGTTCGGAGTCGAAGACTCTTCGGGCTGGAGCAGTGTTGTCCATGCGCTCTACATGGCCTAGCCATCTTAGGCGTTGAATCCGTAGACGCCTGACTAGACTCATGTCGCTGTACAGCCCGTACAGTTCGTGGTTGAATCTCCTTCTCCAAGAACGTTCAACGCAAACAGGACCAAAGATTGAACGCAGAACTTTTCTCTCGAAGAGACCAAGTGCGTCTTCATCCGCTCTTGACATAGTCCAAGCTTCCGCGCCATACAGCAGGACAGGGATGATCAAGGTCTTTCGAGAGAGGGCTCTACTACTCACACCGTACTTACTCCTCAATATATCGATTGCAACGTGCGCTGTGTGACTTGTGACACCACCCTGTTGAACCACATGTCGTCCAACTCCATATCTTCCAATTTGGACCGAAAATTGTCGGTTATCATGGCGCGGTAACGATGACCATTCACAGTAACATGACGACTGTTATCGTCGAAGAAAAAATATGGCCCGGCATGCAAACTGCACTAAGCAGTTATTTTTGTCAATGAAGTGATTCATCAAGCAGATGCGGTTTTTAACCCGACCAATAACTCATATTTTGCTTTTGACGATATTTTTAAGCCAAAAATGAGCTTCGTCGCTGTAGATGATTCGCAATCCACCATCTTGGCGCATCTCTTCAAGAAACCAATCGGAATCCCTTCAAATGGTCCGTCGGCTTCAATGCTTGAGTCAGCTTCAACTTGTGTTGGTGTGAACCAAGATCCTTACCCAAATATATCACAATGCGGTCTGAGGGATACCCAATTCTTGAATTGACTGATTTGGATCGTTTACTATGGACGCCTGAACGGCTGCGATATTTTCGACACTTCGACCAACCCGTTGTCTCGCTGACACGGCAACATCACACAACTAATTTCTTGACTCAATTTCTTGCACTAAATTTGTTATTGCCTCTCAACTAGGGCGAGAATTACGACCCAAAACTGAAGTTACAACTTTTAAAAATGCGGTCACAGTCCCCTAATTTCGGTAGAAAATGTCACTGCATGTATTTGTTCACCACACGACGATTTTTGCCATGGCTATCCGGGGGCGCCTCAAGGAGGGTGTATATCAACTTAAACCAGGCACAAGCAGAGATCATGCAGGAATCCGACCAGGTTGGGTGCAGTCAGCAACTGTTCCTGTGTACATAAGCCGATGCTCCCGTCAAGTCCCTGTTGGAAAACGCATTTGTATACATGTCCACTTGCGAATAAATGTCAATTGCGACTTTGAGCTCAGCTGTCATTTTAATTTTTTAAGCTTGGATCGCATTCGATGCGAATAGCTTGGGAAGTGCTAAATCCTTAGGAACAGGAAATATTGGAAAAACTTTTTCCTGTTTTCCATCACTAAAGGCAGTGAGAAGGCACTGGATATTCTAAATGTGTGCCGCATATTTTCAAAGACTAATCTTGTGCTCTATGTTTATTAACGGCGAAATCTACGGAATTAAAAATGTTCATGATTCGACTTTACTCATCCCACACGATTATCTTGCACTTTTGCATGACTGTCCATTGAAGACGTTTACAAGTTACGTTTAAACGCAAATACCAGAAGAGATCAGTGCCAGAGCTATGTTGACAAAATCAATAAGAACGAACATGTTTTCTCCCGTTCATCCTGATGCGCCACATGCTTAATTCATTGCAATCGTATTGCCTGTTGCCAACGTTAATCAGTAGTCAGCTGAAGTAAGTACATGCAGAATTGTGAGGATGCGCTGTGGAAACAGTACCCAAACTGTTTGTACTATTGCTAATATGAGGGTTAATTGGACACTAAGCCTGATGAAACGAGGAAGAAATATTGCGAATGACCAGCCTTGGCAAACAAGAGGAGACCCTGGAAACTCCATCTTCGTAGAGCTACAGGATTTAAGCAGTGTTGAACTGAAAAACGTTCAAAATGCGCGTGTGAAATTGGTTGGTTCAAGTTGGTCTTACGGCAGTAACCCACTACCTGGCACAATGGACCCAACACGTTCATCTAAGTGAGTCATGACCCTGAGACGGCTTACCTTACAACTAACATCCGTCGATATGTTATAGTAGAAAAAAGTCAGCTGCTTTTTTGTACTTCTTTTACTCTTACCTAGAGCTGCAACCAGTGGAGTGCCTGAGACTTAGCGAGAACTGCCTTCTAACATTGAAGCTCTCTCATTCATCAAAGGCTGTCATGCCTCCACGATAACTAGCAGAGACTAGGTTTTTTTCTGCCCCTCGCAACAGGAGACGCGGTTTGAAAACCCTCTTATCTGGAGGAGCTTCCTTGCCAAACTGTATCTTACTACTTTTCAAGTTTAAGAGAATCAGTTCGTATAAACCAGATTTCAGCTCCTGACCGCCAAATGGTTAGTTTTCCATGTGAAAAGCTTGGGTCTAGGTTGTTTTAGCAGAACGTTGTGGGAAACGGTTTCAAATGGCGAATTTGTGCGCGTTCTCCACTAGTATCGCTTTTGTGGAGTTTCCCAATGTAATTTTTTGTTAGAGGCGGCTTGAGACGATGCTTCTTGCTCGAAGTCATGTATTTTGTGACGACTTAGTGTGGAGAAAGTGTACGTTTTGTCAATGCTTCTTCAGCAGCGAGATCAAGATAATGGTCGACAAATCAGCGGACTTCAAGTCACTGATACAAGACTGTCTTCACCAGGAACTTGATTGTTGCCCTGACTTCATCGATTTTTACTATCATGGACTCCCGGTGGGAGATGAGACCAGTTCCCTGTGGGTCTTTTCCAAGACAGGAACTAACAAAAGTGGGATCTGTCTGATTAAAGTGATCAAGAGATATGGCTAGCTTCTTGTTCCTGTTCAACTTCCTCGAAGCCCATGCATGGGGCCATAGACTAGCTTCTCATCAACAACTCGTGTTGTGCGTGCTATTGTTCGCTCACGAGTGGGACGAACCTACAGTTTTATGCCGAATCCGAACGGCCAAGTTTGAGAGGCTTTTTCTAGACAGGAAACACTCTTTGAGCATTGTCAGTGACTCGAAAGAGGTGGGGTCGTGAAAATTGTTTTCGTCGCACAGAGCAGGAATCGAACCTACGACGTCGAAGTTGGGGTCGACGCACATACCCACAACGCGACGGGCCACCACACTCGCATTCGACGTCTTGGCACGGGAAAAAGCCGACAACGTACACATTCTTTTGTTGGCGGGGAATGTACTCCAGTTTGACGACGACGGAGAAACACTTGTCCTTTTGGGGATCTTACCTATTTTATCAAACCGTCTCTATGCGTTTAATTTCTGACTATTACGACATACCTTCGATGCCAAGTTCACAAAATCTGCTTCAGTTGATGGCTTCTCTAATGTGCTCTTCGAAGGTTTCTTGATTGGACCGCGTAGAACACGTGACTCTTCCGCCAAGGACATACATCTTCCAAGCTACCGGATAACCCCCATGCTCCTTCGGATAATCTCCGAACACTTTCCATAAACATGAATTAAGATCCCTTGACACTAGCTGCCAAAATCTCTCCCTCCCCCGTACAAATGCGTTTCTCTTCTGCGAAAATAAGAGACCACATATCGTAATAAACACTCCCCAATTCATAGACATCAGTGCTCGCCTTCCCCACGGTGTAATCTACGACTTGGTGACTTCACGGGGAGGACCTATTGAAAACGATTAACTGCCCTGCCCCTGCGCGAACGACGATTATCAAAAACAATTTATTTTATTTATTGCTCCCCTTTTACGACCTTACAATTATATTCGCCGCCATAATGCATAAAAAAGTTAACAGACCCCTGCCGCCCGAGACTGCGGGGGTGACACAAAGCAGTGGTAAACCAGGGCCCCGATGATCCTCTGGAAAGGTTTCACGCGCTAAGCTGTAAAAATGCGATAAAATGTCTTGAGTTCCTTGCAATTATTTCAAATTCCCACCAGAATTACTTACATACACGTCCCATAATCGATGTCATAAAAGCCCGGTCCCCATTTAATAACCAGAAACAAATTTTCAAGTGAATTTTGGCGAAAAAAAAACCGGCTCCACTGTCTGG
Organism: Eristalis arbustorum; assembly: GCA_916610145.1. Classification (NCBI taxonomy): domain Eukaryota; kingdom Metazoa; phylum Arthropoda; class Insecta; order Diptera; family Syrphidae; genus Eristalis; species Eristalis arbustorum. Next base: position 31,219,765 of record OU744316.1, read on the forward strand.
GCGGAAGGAATTGAGGAGATTTTTACGATCCACCCACGCAGTGGTGGGTCGTGTTCGAGGCAGATAAACAAGGTGATGACGAGAAAGGTGCGTCGAGGAGTCCCGCTCACATCACAAGCCACGTCAAGCGCCAATTCAACGGCGGAAGTGGGCCAAACCCGAAGCGGTTCTTGCTGTTTCGTTGGGAGGAGGGTAATAAAATTGATCATAAAATTTATTAATTTTCACTCGCCCCCCACAGGCGGGCGCCCTGCCCACCGGAAAAAACAAATGCAAATGCATTCGCAAAATTAAAGTACGAGTAACTCAAAACTTTGACGATGGGTGTCAAGAGAAACGCAAACTTTTTGACAATTGTTCATGCGATGACAAGTTCTCTGTTTGGTCTGAATGCGCCCCCACCTTCGAGCCAGCCAGCCACCTCCTCGGTTCACAATTCACCAAATCCGAGCGTAATTTATTGTTTCGCCTGGTTACGGATATTTACGCTTTAACTCAAATGGAATTAGAAAAGTTTTCACTTCCCCCAAAAAAAGCGCAACCGAAGCAACACGAAAGGAAAAAAGACCGACAACAGAAGATCGGCAACAATGGTCCTCGTGCACGCAAATGGAGGAGAGTCCACAGAAGAGCCGGGACGAATCGGAGAAGTTTTGCGTGTTGAAAATCAAAACTGATATTTTTTTGAATTACACTCGCCAGAGTGTAAAGAGAAAGTTTTTTAGTACCATGTTGCTCGGTTGGCCTGCATGGCAGGGACGGGGCGAGAAAAGGTGGCCGCGGTCTGCCCGAGCACCTCATGGGCCAGGGGGAGTGACTGGTGTCCGTTCGCATCTAGTCTGCGGTGGAGTGAAAATCATGTAGTTTGGTGGTATCTGACAGTTTGGTTTCCCTTGCATGTTATTGTCGCCTTCGGCATATTAGGGATAAAGCGATGCAAACTTTTATCCCGGACAACATTATTTTAAATTTAATTTCCATCCATCTCAATTCTTTCGGGAAGTTTCGACAGCATAAGTAGCCAAGGAAACGCTTCTGCTCGCATAAATCATTTTCTCTCTTTCGGTCACCCAGTCGCAGTTGGGCATCCGTTTCAGCAGGACGATCACACTCCCACCGGCACGGTGCGCCGACGGAAGCTATACATTCGCAACTAATCACCGAGAGTTAGAAACATTTTTTTGTTCCTTATTCCTCAGCTCGTTCTTGTGCAGCTCCATTCATGAGACGAAGTTTGTGGTGTTGCCCATGCTGTTCTCGGCTTTCATCTACCATTGCTTTCCTTTTCCGTTTCCGGCAATTAATCAAATTGTAACACTATCTACACCAAGCGACTGTAGAGAGGCTTTTTTCCAGGACGCCCGTCCCTCACAGCAGGCCCCCGCGCGCCGACGACACGACGAACGCCGCCGCACGCCTAGCTCCGACCGATTTGTATAAATCGTATAAAAAGTCGTTTGAGGGTAAAGTTTGAATTGAAATTTTTTTCCCAAACATTCATCTTAGGATCTGTTGGATGAAGCAGCCGAAGCCGCTGGCGAATCCGATACCATTGGCGGATATCGACGAGGAAACTGACTGCCATCAAAGGAGACTTCAGTGTGTGGGTGATTTATGTCGTTTGGAGAGCATATGGCCGAGAAAGTTGAATAGTTGTGAGTGTTGAGAAAATCCTTATTTGGGAATTATTAGAGGCCCCGCTCCCCCTCGATGGGCAATCGTCTGAGCATTTTCAAAAGCCCTGCAGAGCCACTGATTTATTGACGGGCAGAGTTAGAGGTTGCTTTAATCATGCGTTGGGCTTGTCCCACCAAACCACTGTCTTAAGCTATTCGAAACTTAGACTGCGATACGAAAACGACGATTTATTACGGCGGACCTTCCCAATCGGGTGAGAGGAACTATTTACTTTTCGATGATCTAATGTTTTAGAAGTTGCCACAACCGAACTGTAACAATCATCAATCTGAAGAGCGGAGGGATGATGATCGATCGGGCGCTCATTGTGTTTGACTTCGGCTAATGTGCGAAGAATATATGTTTTAACGTCTGCTGCTTACATTCCTCCTATCAGGTTAGATCAGGTTGTAGTGGCTGACTGCTAAAGGGCAGTCACACTTAGGCCAGGGTAGGCCCATTGTAATACCACGCGGATTGACTTCTCCTAACGCTGGAACCAGTTGGTGCTGCTATGGAAGCGATTTAGTTAGCTAATGCTGGCACTATTTAGCTCGTTACGGCTCCAAGGTGCAGAAACCTTTGACTGGCAAGAACACTACATGAGCAGAGAAGGTGATGAGTATTTTCTTCCTCCCCTTCATCCATGCAGCTTCTGCAAAAATCATTATATGGGACACCCATCCTGCGAGCATGAGTGAAAATTGCACAGCTCCCGGTTATGACTTCAATGAGGGTCTTGCTGAGTCTAAGTAGACTGAGTGACCGTTTTAGGTTAAGTGATGGCCAGATTTCTTTTGTTTTAAGGCAGATGGTGCCTTCTAGCCATTTGTCAACACTGGTCTTAATTGTTTGAATCTTTAAAAGTTGGTAGGCTGTAGCAATCGGCATTTAAGGTGGTCCCTATTGATAGAGATGAGGTTGAACCACACCTATCGAGCTTATCGGCTTTGCAGTTTCCTGCAGTCCCGGCACCCACATGAGGTGAATGTTAAAATGCTCAGCCATCTCGTCAAGAGACAGCCTGCAATTAAGCGATGTTTTTGAGCAGAACATGACATTGTCCAGGGATTGTATAGCTCTTTCTTTAAGACGGTTTGAGCCGCCTTATCCGTCAGCACTTCAGGAGCCGAGGATATTATGCAAGAAGTTCCAGCCCGTGAGGGAGCACCGGTCTCTTTTTTGTTTTTCTTTGTTGAATTATTAGTGTTCATTGTTTGTCTCACGAGTAGCGGAGAAAGGGAAGATCCTGCTGTGCAGAAATCCGCGTTGCACAGCTATGGCAGGATCAATCTGAAAATGTGCCAGGTCTCCCAGATACTCGGTTAGTGACTGAACTATTTTTCAAGGTGGGCCTCCAGCCTGGTTGATCCTCGGCACGGGTCATATGACACCTTGATCCAGCCCACCGGAGACGGAAGGGAGAGATAGGATGTAGTGGGAGGGAGATAAGGGATGGTTACATCTTAGCTTCGAGTATCCTTCTTAGCGAATAAATTCCCTTGAGACATTGACCTTTACCGCCCACTCACTGAGCCCCGAGTTTGCGGTTGGGAAATGAAATAATGGGTTTGTAAGAGTAAATTTATGAATCCACATGTGCATACTTATAAAATGAATACTTTTGAAAAATAATACCTTACTAAGACCTTTTTCTATTAGAGAGTACTTACTGCACTCAATTTTCAACAAGCAATAAAATAATAACATTCATTTGTGTTCTAATGAAAGTATATTTCAATTTCAAATTAATGTCTTGAATGGCAGCTATTTCGATTTGGATGATAAGATAAATCGCATTATTTTCGATAAGTATAACCATCAATCGTAACATATTGAATATCTAGCACATTTTAGGCATATTCAACAAAAATGTTAAGAAGTAGTGGACCTAAAAGGCTACCTTGGGGAGCAACAGAGGGAACATCAATCTGTCTGTCTTTATTGTTGTTTGACAAAATTCAGTTTGATAAATTAAGTGATTTGAACTGGATAATGGAAGGCCAGCTAAGCGTCAATGAAGCGATTGCTGGTATTCAAACTTTAGGGCAAAACTGAATATATGCTGTCATCAAGAAAGGACACACAACATCGACGAATTTATCAAAACGTCATCATAAGCTACAACTCTGAGGTTGTTAACGCCTTCATCCACCACGGCTCCCAAGTTAATAATGCGAGCAACATCAGTATCTGCCGAGATTAGGGCAGAATATGTAACTCTTGCCAAGTTCTGTTTCTTCTCTCAAGAGTCACTTGAGTAATATAGCCCTCTCTCTACCTGTCCTGATCTATTTGGCTGAAGCCTGAACTATCTCAAGAGCGGATGAAGAAGCCCTTGGTATTTTCGAGAGAAAAGTTCTGCGTTCAGTCCTGTTGCGTTGAAGATTTCTGGAGAAGAAGATTCAACCACGAACCTTACGGGCTTTACAGCGACATAAATCTAACCAGGTGCACATGGATTCAAGGCCTGAGAGGGCTAGGCCATGTAGAGCGCGTGGACAACACAGCTCCATCTCGAAGATTCTTCGACTCCGAAGCATTGCCCACAGTAGAGGACGACCACAAAGCTGATGGGGCACACTAGCGGCTTAGTGTGAATATTTGGTCTATAGTCGATTTGGCAATCCGGAAGCCGCACTGGAACGTGTCGATAAGTACGGTGCAAAACGATAGAATCTTGTAGGCGACGTTGAGCAGGGATATACATCTATAGTTTTTGCAGAAGGTAGGATCGTCTCTTTTGTGGATGGGGCAGACGGAGGTGACATTCCAGTCGTCGGGCATGCTTTCGTCTTCCCGAATTCGGCAAATGATCTGGTGTATGCTCCCTATTAGTACATTGCCCCTACATTGCTAAGCTTCGATGGTAAGCCATCTGAGCCTGCGAGTTTGTTGTTCTTCAGCATTTTAATGGGTGTACCGACTTCTTCAAAGCCAGATGGGAGGACTACTTCGTCGACTGGAGTCGGAATTCAATATCACTCTTTCCTGGTCAGGCCCGCTAAGCAGCTGTTGGAAGTGCTGCTTAAACACATCCACTATTCAGTGGGTCCGTACCTTGATTATGTACGATTATGATTACCGTCGCAATTTCGAAGAGCCTGGGTGCTTTTCCTATAGCCTGTGGGTAGATCTTTGGCTTTTTTGTAGAAGTTGCTCCGGTGTGCTTAGGCGTCCAATGTCCAAACGTCTGATTGTAAAACCAAAAAAAAGTTTAAAATGATGGCTTGTTGTGTTAAGTACATTTTTGCTAATACGAAATTAGCTGTACCCAGTGCGCGAGTAACGTCAGCACTTCCACAATTCTAAATGTTATAGAGCTCTCATTACTCTTTCTTAGAATGTGCATCGCAGAGTGGCCATGTCATCTGATCCCGTCTGGACAGATTATTGATATAATAATACAATAATTTATAATGTTGTATTGCCAACACTCTTTGTTAATCATCCAAAAGAAATAAAGTTCAGTTTGAAAACTCATCTCGTCGTATAATCATCTCTTCGTATTGTCTGGGCATGTAATTCGCGTTTCAACGCATATTCAAAACTAAAATTATTAAAAAAATGGTACCAAACCGTTTTTCAAAGAATTTTGAACAAAGTTGGCAAAAGACTTTGGTGCTCTGTTCGAGTATATAAAGGACAACTTACTTACTTTTACTTATCAGGCTGACGAACCACAGAGGGTCAGAGCCTGGGCAGTTGCTGCCTTTCATCGGTGGCAGTCCTTGGCGCACTGCTTCCAGTCATTAAGTCCAAGCCGTCTTACATCCGCGATGAGGTCGCTCTATACCGGAGGTCTGGTCTTCCGTATATAAAGGACAAGCAAACATTAATTTTAGTTTTTAGAGAAGACGTAAATATAATAAGAAAGCAAGAAAATGACAGGTCGAATCGAGTCGAAAAAATTTCATTTGCGACGAAGTACCTTGCATTTGTTACGTAGAATAAATTGATGTTATGTTAAAGATGGTCTCACAGACATGCCACAGCGAATACTGCGAATATTTTGCGTTCGGAGTTAAAGGGCGCGTGTAACATTTGTTGTTGGCAGATGAACCAATGTGTTGCTCGGAGGTTGACCAACACCACAATGATCTTATGCAAGCCTCAAGGGCCCTCTGTCGACACGATTTTTTTACGGAAACTAGACTAGAAAGTACACCGGTGAGCTTCGAGTGTTTTTATTTAGTCAAATTTTCTCTAAATATAGACAAGTGTGATAACAAAACGTACCTATACCCTTACGAGTGGGTCTTGGTATACAGATTTTGCACTGAGGATGATCAACTTACTCAAGTTCCACAGTGACAGCAATGATACGTCAACATGGGATCAGTTACGCATGATGCAAAGAAAACACTTCTGTGATAACAGGTGACAACTGAGTTCTCGTTTTCCTTGAGGTTAGTTCGGCTTGCCAATTTATCATGAATGGACTCACGTCTGGGCAGTGTTTGCAAATTGTTCTTTGTTATTGCTCCGCAATTCAAAAAAATGCATCATCGAAACTGCTCTACACTGTGCTGTGCCGTTGTGATAATTAGCCAACATGTTAAAGTCAACGACTAGCGGTACCAAGGGATGATTACCAATTTTTCGTCCACCACTTGTATTTGGATGTACCTGAAAATACAGTCTGATGTAGATACTGCGTAAAGCTTGTGGAAATTGTAACTTCAAATTAAGACCCAAGCGTCTCACCAAAAATTGACAACTCTTAAATCCTATTAAGGGGAACCGAGACAACGAGTGTGCATCAGAATGGATGAAGTTGGCGAACTTTTATTTTTTGTCACGTTTGACAGTCCATTCTCACATGTGTGTATTCATTTACGAATGTATGTGTGTCATTTTGCTTTCATATGCCGTGTGGGATTGTATGCATGCATTTTTCGGGCACGGATTTCACTGGGCAGCTCTTCGCAATCCGGCAAATAGGATTTTTGTGGATTTCAACTGCAATGCATGCACCGGGCCTTTACGAATGAATCCAATTTCAAATTTGCCGCCAAAACTATCACTCGTATCTTGCCTACAGGTCTTATTCCACCATAGGCTGGACCGTAGGCTCTTATGTTTACTATTAGCATTGTGTAACTTGAAAAAGGTGGTGTCAGGAACTATGAAAGCTGGGATTTATTTTGTCTGCTATATCCTGCTCCAAACCACGAACTCCCGCCCGTGATGACATTGTAAAGACATCACCTCTCATTAATGCCACAAGATTATTCATCACATTTCGTGCAGCCACTTACCCCGCACACTCAACGGATGCCATCACTACACCACCACTGACAGCCACCATCCGCCGCTCGACATCATTTTCAGTTTCACTGAAAAGTTTTTCAATCCGAATTGAGAGATACATCTGAAAGGTATATTATCAATATCCCCAGAGAGATACAAATCCATTTACACAGCGAAATAGTCGTCACAGAACTTTTACGAACCCACACCGAGTGTGAGCGAGAACGGGAGGGAGCATAATTCACACAAAATTAATTTTAATTTTTAGTGCCGTTCTCAAAGTTATCAACGTACATAAAACCTATCCCACTAACCATAATCCAGATATTCATCTGTGTAAGTGAGTTGGTGGTGGTCGGAGCTCCGGGTGTGCGGTGCGGCACTCCCTTAAGGCTGAAATGTATTTTTGTTATTACTTTTCAGTGAAAAAGCCTGTGTCCCTGAGTCGTGGGGTAGTTTTCATATTCAACCCCAGGGGGGATTCGATGGGAAAGTTCATGCGACAAAAAGTTTCCCTCTATGTCTACAACTTTTTACGTCTAGCTTCACATCCTTGCGCGTAAACAAACACATATCTTGTGTACATAAGTAAATAGGTGTCAAATTGTAGCAAACTTTTATCAGATGTCAATTAACTTTTGGAAAAGTTTTCCCCGTCGTGGCTGTTGTTTTATTTTGCTTTTTTTTTTCTCTGCACTTTCGTGCCAAATAGCTATCATCAGCGATGTGGTTATTATTATTGTCATGAGGGCATGTCGAGAGTTCTGACTTTTATCTATGCTGGATCTGGAATCGCTGAAGAGCATATGGATTTATGGGCCACTGTTAACTGCGGTTAGTTGGTAAAAATCACTTTAAGCGTATTTCCGTGCCTATAAGGCGTTCTTTTATGGTCTCAATAATTTCAGGATTTCGTAAAGGTGATTCATCACTTAATAGGATTTTTATGAGCTTTATCTGTCATTATGCTCTGAAAAATGAAAGACTTTTACGAAATATTTTCTTCGAAGTGTGTAGTAAGAACTGCGTTGAAAATCCAGGTTCACACTCACTGACGAATGAATCATTTTACAATTTTCTCTCTCTTTTTTCGATAGTGATGATTCGCTTGTTGCCTCAGTGTCTACACGCAATGTTATACACTCAGCGTAGTAATAACGATGTACGACTGCACTGTTGGTTGTACTGTTGGTGTGCACTGTAGATTCGTTCAGCGTCCTTCCTTTCATTTCACCCCACCACGGATTAAAAGTGATTTTCATTAAAGCTGACTGCACGATTTGCATTACTCATCCCATTTCGTTTTGAATTACATTTTTAATAAACCAAAAAAAAAAATGATTTTGAATGATACATCTGCAAAATATGTGCCACCAGTAGTTGTTACATGTGCATGTCAACACCAATGACTTGACACAATATGGACTGTGCAAAACATAAATTAAGACTATCAGCAACATGTTTACTAAGAATGGGTCCCGATTTGGTACAGAGCGTGAATAACGCCAAAACCGACGCCTATTATTTCTACAGGCTTACTGCTGAGCTTTTAATCGGACTCGCACTCGCTGGTCACTACAATTGCAATAGTCAATCATTGTGTGTTGTTGACTGTGCAAGCTATCGATCGATCAGCCTCCTCAACATAGCGAACAAGAACCTCTCTGCGATTTAGTGTGCACGTCAGAGACCATTCATCAATAATCTGAAATCTCCTTATCTGTGCGGTTTAGGGCCGGGGAAGTCCACGATCAACCAAATCTGCACACTTCGGCAGATCCCGAAAAAGACTCAAAAGATGCAGTTCGACACACACCAACTATTCGTCGATTTCAAGACCGCATATGACAACGTGTTTGGAGACGAGCTTTATAACGCCATGTCTAGTTTTGACATTCCCGCCAAACTCGTCAGGTTTTGGTGGAGAAATCGGCTGCTCCATCACGTTAGGTAACGAACTCACTGAGGTCTTCAATGTAAAAAAAGGGTTTATGCAAGGCAACACGCTGTCATGTGACTTCTTCAACATTATACTTGAGAATATCATGCGAAACTCAGACGTAAACACCCGAGGCATGATCTTCCAAAAGTCCGTTCAACTGCTTGCTTATTCGGGCGATATACAGGTGACTGGACGAACACAGCGAGACGTTTGCTGGCATTGAAGCGAAAGCAGTTAAATGGGGTAAGCCAGGACAAGAAAACATGCTGTGATCACGGAAGGACACCGTCGCGAACAGAGCATCACAATTGGCAGCACGAACTTTGAGGCAGTCAATGACTTCACACACCTAGGCTGTGCAATAAACAAGAACAAAGACAGAATTGATCTTGCCGTTTGCTGTTTCTTTAGACCCAGGTCCACCCAGGACTTTAGCGCCAACCACGAAATTAGAAAATTGCTGCTTTTTTGGGCTCAAGATGTAACTGAGTAACAGCGCCATCTCTCGAAAATGAAGCTGACTTTTTATAATACTCTGATTATCCCTGTCCTGCTCTATGGTGCAGAGACATGGAAACTATTGAAAGCGGATTAAGAAGCTCTCTGTCCATCGTGTGATGTTTACTGCTGTTTGCGTTGAGGCCGTCTGGAGAAAAAAATTCATCCGCGAACTGTACGGGCTGTGCAGCGGATGGACACAACTGACCCAGCCATTGGGACAACGCAACAGAGGACGATCACGAAAGAGATGGCGCACAGAAGTGAAGAAGGACGTCAACCAAGTTGGTGTGCGAAATTGGATGCAATTGGCGAAAGACCGTGCTAGTTGGTTGAGGCCTAGGTCAACCCAGGACTTTATTTAACGTTTTAGTGCACACACCCTCAACTCTCGTTCGTCCACTCCTTACTCAGAACTAAATTGCTAGGTTTATTCTGCTGCAAGAACACACCTTTACCACAAAGTTCAGAAGGAATTGCTTTCATCGTCCTTCAGTCAGAACTCTTTTTAATTACCTTCATCAAATTGAAAATTAACTCAAAATAAAAGCAATGAGTCAAAAGAAAATGTAATGTTTACGAATCAGTAACTGGTGCAGTAGATGAATTTCTTTCTGTGGAGCCGTGAGTGAAAAACTCAAATCAGCCATTTTCTAAGGACTTTACATTAGTTTGTGGTTTGATGTGATGTGAATATTATTGTTGAATTAAAACTTTAAGTTTTGAAAAGAGTTCTTGGATTTGGTTGTCGATTGACATTTGGATGTCAATTTGCAATTGCCGAAGGACATGAAAGCTTGAAAGAGAAAAACGCGTGTACTCACTGCCATCAAATAAGTTGTTACATTGCGGTGGGGAAGCATAGATGCATTCGTCGAATAAGAGGTTTTTTGTTTCATTATTACCCTTTTCAAGCGCTTCCACTACTTCAACGAATTAACGGGTGTCGAAGGCATTTGGACGTTTGTCAAAGGAAAAAAAAATGGTGCCAGGAGAAACGGACGGTAACAGGCTCAGTGACAACGCTTCGAACCCTTGGGTCTGAGTAGTCATCTGGCCTCATCTAAATGCTTCCAAAATAGTGGTACGGAAACGTACACCTTTAGCCAGGTTACCAAGCAAAAACATTTATTTGACGATCGCCCATGGGCGGATGGGAAAACATTTTTATTTAGAGCCGAATAAATGTGACTTAAGGGACCTGAGACCATACTGCGCACTAACACTAGGTACGGATCATTGTGCTGTCACTTGGATTGACTAGGAAATGTAGTCATAGGACTTATGTAGCTTCTCAAACTTAGCCGTTAGGAGTCGCCATAAAACTGTAGGTCCCTTCCACTCGTGAGAGTACAATAGCTCGCACAACACGAGTAGTTGCTGAGAAGCTAGGTCTTGGCCCTCTACGGTCTGTAGCACCAGGCCATATTATTATTATTATGTAACGAATACAATTTATAACCTTCAGATAGGTCAGACTGGCAGGTCTTCTAGACTTATTGTGCATTTTCAGTTCAAAATAATTTTCGGCTAACATCAGTCAAAGCGCTAAGATCTTTTATTGGCCAGCATGGCCAATAAATTGTTGTGCTGGATCTTATTCTTCATCTACCTTGACAGCAATCTCCTTACTTCGTGTGAATCTATGTATATCGGATTGATCAGTTTCACGTGACTAGCATCTTTGTATCAGGTACAAGCACTGGATAGCAATTTAACTTTTAACGAATTTGATGCGCTATCCAATTCCATCTCTAGAATTGTTTCCCTATATCATCACACTGAAATTGCAATTGCGGGCGATTTCAATGTACGCAATTCTAATTGGCTTCGACATTCAGGCCAGACAACACCCGAAGGAAGGTACGTTGAAATCTTTGCTGAGGTAAACAATCCGACCCAGCTTGTAAATGAGCCCACACAAATACCTGACTTTGTAGATCATTGCGCCAACACACTGGACCTGTTTCTCACCTCTCATCCTGATAAATATTTGAGTGGCGCGGAGGCATGGACTCTGTCAAAAGCGGATGAAGCAGCTCTTGGTTGCTTCGAGAGGAAAATTCTTCGGGTGATTTTCGGTCCCGTCTGCATAGATGGTGAGTGGAGGAGGAGATACAACGACGAGCTATACGGGCTGTTCAGCGACATCGACTTAGCCAGAAGAGTGAAGATCCAACGATTGAGATGGCTAGGTCATGTAGAGCGGATGGAAACCAATGCTCCGGCCCGAAAAGTCTTCGAATCCACCCCCGAGGGACGGCGCAGTAGAGGAAGACCGCGACTCAGGTGGCGCACGCAAGTGGAAAGGGACCTCAACCAACTATGCGTGCGAAACTGGAGACAGCTAGCTAAAGATCGAGCTGGCTGGAGACGCTTGTTGGTTGAGGCCCAGGTCCACCCCGGACTGTAGCGCCACCTTAAGTAAGTAAGTAATCCTGATAAATATTATGTTGACATATCGTCGCCTCTAGGCTCGTCAGACCACTGTGTCGTATCAGCCATTTACAATCACATTCCAGCTGTCAGCTCTTTAGACAAAGCGAATCTGCTTGCGGCGCATTTTGCAGCCAGCTCAACACTGCCAGAGAGTAATTTGTCCCCACCTGTACTCGAGAGCGTTGATTTTTCCATGGGACAAATTCACAAGAGTACTTAAAGATCTCGACGTGCACAAATCCGCTGGCCCGGATGGTATTCCCCCAATACTTCTGAAGAGGCGTTCTTCTTTGCTGGTAAAACCACTGCGTAAGCTTTTTCATCTATCCTACTCTTCAGGTCTCTTTCCAAGTAGATGGAAAACAGTAATTCTCCAGCCCATCCCTATAAAAGGCGAATCTTCGTCACCCACCTCGTACCGCCCCAACGCTGATCAATCGTCAGCTTACCAAATATCTTGAATCGCGGCAACTTCTTAATGACCGACAGTATGGTTTCCGCAGCAACAGGTACACTGGCGATTTGATAGCTTAACTCACGGAAAAGTGGAACCAACCTTTGCACAATACACGCGAAAGAAAGATAGTTGCCCTTAATATTTCCAAAGCATTTGACAGAGTTTGGCATCAAGCTCTTTTTTCGAAAATGCGTGCTTATGGTGTCGATGAATCTCTGCTTCTATGGATTAGACACTACCTTTCGAACCGTTCAATCCAAGTTGTTTTGGATGGGTTCAAGTCTGATATTCACGAAATAAATGCGGGTGGCAACCAAGGCTTTGTTCTGTCTCCGACACTCTTTCTCATTTTTATAAATGATCTCCTGTCTGCCACTTCTAATCCAATCCATTCCTTCGCCAAAGACAGAACCCTCAGCTTTTCCCATTCGTTCCGAAATTCACGACCCTGCCCTTCGGACGTAGTATTGGAACGGTAGCTTATGTCAAGCACATTGAATTCCGATCTGGACAGTCTGGACAATTAACTCGGCTAAGAAGAACAGAGTGGACTTCAATGCTACCAAAATTGAATGATGTCTGCCGTCTCTAAAGCGAACCCCTGATAATCAGCCATTATCCATGAATGGCGCTTGTATAGACGAAACCGGAACTTTCGCCAGGAATGCACATCAGTTTACCCTTAAGTCTGCATTCGGACGCACTGTATTTAGAGACTCGTTTTTTAACCGCACCACACGAATATGGAATGCTCTTCCAATCTCAATATTTCCCATAGATTACAACCCGCAGATGTTTAAGACCAATATGCACAGGTACCTCTTCTCTCTCCCTCTATGCCTTCGGGCCGTGCTGTGTCTTGACCCCGGACAATTAAGGGTATTAATAACCCTTTGAGCACGCGCAAATTATAAGAAAAAAAAAAACTACTTCTGAGAAAAAATCCGCAGAACTCATTGAACAGTTCAATATTTAGAAAAAGCCGAGAAACCAGCAGGAGTGCAGTGTGTTGTACAATTTAACTGGAATACCACACGCATCCTGGGGGGCGTATCATTTTTTTCTCCATTGCTTTGTGGGACGAAACGTGTGAAAATGTGTGAACCCTAGAATGTTACATGGACCTGCGGTTGCAGAAGCAATAACTCGTATTTAACAAGCCGCGAACAAAACCTATCCCATGATTTTTAATTCAATTTAGCGCTAGTTCGGACCCCACAGCGGACCTCCGCTCGACATATACGACATTAGACACACGGCAAAAAAAAAACTCGTTTCGCAGTTTTTTCCCGCCCCATTCTAATCCCCCTTGGAAACGCAAACTGTGCCGGTCGCCTCGTGCACATATTTGTATTTCATTTGCTAAAACCATAAACGTAGTTTTTTGATTTACCTACCCCCGAGACATGAGCCGGATTCCGTTAAATCTACCGAAGAACAATATTCTGCCGGAACAAAGCAGTCTTTTCCCCATTGCTGACACTGCTGCCCACCACGCAGCACTTAGGCACACGCGTGTGAACAAAACATCGCACATGTGTGCGGTGGAAGTGGAGAAGTGTGTGCGGAGTGTGGAGCAGCTCGCTCCGTATTCTTGTCCTGCCCCAGAGGCTGCCGCATGAACCCTCCTCATCCGGTGCATGCCCACGGTCACCACATGAAGCCGCACGCAAGCAAAGAAGCAGACGCTGCCCGCCGTCCCATCCAGTTGGGTGTGTCGACTGTGTCTCCCGCGCATAGTGTGATTTGTGTACTACAAGTAGTTCACTGGGGCGTATGAGCAGCCAACAGTTTTTTGCTTCTCCTTCCTTTGTCAATGAATTCGCCATTTCTCGCATTGTTTCCTCCCTTCCACGAGTCTTCCTTGGCCAGTGTTGACGCTGTGTGCGTTTTCCTTTTGTTTTTGTTTATTGTTTTCGTTTCGGTTTCGCTGTCTCGATTAATGAAGTTGCCCCGCAGAGGCGGCAGCGGCGGCGTCGGCGTCGTCGGGGATAGGTTAGCGGTGACATCGACATCTTTGATCAAATCATGACCTATTTTCCGTTCGGATTCAATTCGACTTCTAAGCGTGCCTTTTGGCATCACACTGTTGTTGTTTCTGTTGTCGGCATTCTTGTTGACATTGTTGGCGATTCGTGTTTGTGTGGCCGGGAACGACGATGACTTATGTGTGTATGTGTGTGCGAAGACTTTTTGGGTCATGAGTCGCACAACGCAGCGGCCTGCTGCGGTTGCTTGCGCAATTATTGCAACAGTTGCTAGTGGTGTGGTGGTCGGACCGGTGATGACACCGTTTGCATGGGCTGAAGCACTCAAATCAATGCCTCTGCCAGACAAAACAATAATTTTCCTTTATTTCTCTTTCTTCCTGGCATCCTTTGGTTTTGTTCGACGGTGAATATTTGCTCCGTATTTCTCATATCCTGGCATCTGTGTTCATTCAGACGTTGAGACAGTTGTTAATTGTTTACGTTTTGTTGGCGAAATCCAGCACAAGGTGAGACGAAGCCAGATGATATACAGGCGCCGGGTTGCTACTGGATGGGTCGTTTCACTGGATTCACTGAATGAAAACCCAGGTCCTGTGGCCGTTTGCCATTGTGGTGGCCTCCTTCATTGTTTCACATTGCAGCAGGTGTGCCGTAGTCTCGGCTGGGTGGGGTGCACTCGATATTGGTCGGGTTATTGTTGCTTGGTTGGTGATTGCGTGGTGGTTGGCTCCGCCTGAAACAAGCATAAACGCATTTTAATTGAAAATAAATAAATGAAAACGAGTTGACGGGTATCCATGTTGAGAGCAGGCAAAGGTGATGGGCTTGGAACGTGAGTAAGCATGAAATATGTTGATTGCCTTGTCATCTTTTGCGGTGGATAAGACTGATTTTGTTGGTGCATTTAAACGACTGTCAGCGTGGTGAGTAAGCTGGGGAATAGATTTATGCAGCTCTTGCAGTTAATCGAAATGAGTGGAACTAAGGGGCTACAATCCGAGGTAAGTCTGAGCCAAGCCAGTCTTATACGTTGACGAGTGGAGGAAACATGCAAACTCCTGCGAAGAGAGAGAGAAACTGTTTCTTGACATGCATACGCTCTGAACACGCATTCAAAACCAAATTTCAAGATTTCTGAGAAAGGTTCTTGATCCGATGTCTGGTTCTGTGTTCATAGAGAGTAGAAAGTTCAACCTTAAATTGAAAGGGATGTTCAGCAACATCACCTTGGACAGACGACAGACGGATTGAATGGGTGAACTGGCGGGGGCATGTGGAGCGCATGGAAGATTATAACATCTTCCGATGGCATGGTTAATTTTCCACATTGTATTTACAATTCAAGAAATTCAACAGCAAAATGGAGCAGCTGATCTTCGATTCGTTTTGATTGTCCGAATCGACGTTCGTTGTATTTTATCGAACCGAACAAAGCATGATAGCTGTTGGAAACACGGAGGGGTCTTCAAGTGGGTCATCTATTATGAAGTCTCTCTGATCAAGCGGTGGAGTCAAGGAAGTATTTGTGCGCATATTCGTCTATAAGTAACCATTGTACACAGATTCGTGTACATCTGTCCACGATAGCAGCCTTAACCAATTAGCGAGTAATTAAGTAGGCATACGAAAAAAGTTTTAAAAAACCAGACATGGGTGTGTACACTTTAGAAGCAAAGGAATATGTGCTATGCTTGTGTAGGAGGAAAATTATTGGCAAATGTGAAAGAAAACAGCTGTATGCAAAGAACAATTTAGTTTATTGATATTCCGTATACTGCGTACACTCACTACCACGACTAGTGTATTTATGCTTTTGTTATGTGGAGACTTCGGGTCATTCACCTGATCAGATGGTTGGCTCTTTCTAAAACAAGACAATAGCTAACGGACGTACTGCAATTGTATCCGATCCACAGTGTGTTGTACAAGACTGGTACCGCATGTTTTTTATTCTTCTACACTTGCAATGAAGAACAACCAGACTGTATCATGAAAAAGGGGGAGAAGAGTCCTTGCGTCGTGGTATGAAAGAAATCGGGTCATTTTCGTTGCATGAAGTGGGAGGTGTATATCTTTACTTTGTCTATGATTGCAGTATGAAATCGACTTAGGCAATTAATAGAAATCACGGCAGTTGCAATATGCTAGGTTGTTGCACTTACCGGGTAGCATTTTTGATAAAAAAAAATGTTTGACAAAATGGCTGTTCTTCTGGATTTCGTAATAAATTATTTTCGGAATCCCAAGTAGGCGCAAATTTTGCTTAGAAAATAAAATACGAATAATCAGAAAACGAGAAGTAAGGCAATTACGAAAATGAATACGCGTGCAGTCAAAATTAAGAAACAAGTTTATAATTGAGACATTTCCCTCCCCAACTGCCCGACTAGAGGAAAAGACAAAAAAAACGATTAAGAACGATTATTACTCCGTCACCTCTCGTACAATAATGAATTTAATTCTAACGTAAATAGGCACCTACGTGTCCAAGGGCTGCTGTGTCAGCATTTTCTAGACTGAGAACGTTCTTAATCTGGATCATGTTGGCTCGCGCATGCCGTGTATGGTATTGCATTCACGAGCAGTTGGAAGGTTCAAGGTAACACCTCACCTTTCTGCCGGCTGGAAAACACTTCGTGTTAACTTAGTCTGATTCATTTCAAAAATGAAACAATTTAAACAGTTTTACAAATCATTGTCATATCACTCCATTCAAAATATAATTTAAAAATCCAAAACCACACAAAGAAACAAAACAACAAAAACTCAAATTAACAACAAAAACTCAAATTAACTTCATATTTGAGTTTTATGAAAATTGCGGCTTATATAGCCAACTTAGTGTTAAATATGGCCCACCCTGTTTTTCAGGAGAACTTTGTTGTTAATCCCGAAAAAAACGTCCATCATTTCATTTTATGCCAAGTCGTCCGTGGTTTTTGACATTGTTTGGACATTTTAGCCGTCGAAACAAAAAATATAAATTCAATCAAGAAATCGTGTCAGATATGGCCTACTCGGCAACACATGGACACATAGGGTAGGCCTTATTCAACACACTATAATTTTCTTACTCATTTTATTTTTGCTGTGGCGCGTGGTAATGTAGGTATGTGCGTCGACCCGACCTCGACGTCGTAGGTTCGATTGCTGCTCGTTGTGACAGAAACTATTTTTGGAGTCACTGAAAATATTCAAAGGGTACTTCTGTCTGCAAAACTTCTTCTCAAATATAGACCTTCGGAATTTGCATAAAACTGTAGGTCCTTTCACTCGTGAGAGAACAAAAGCATGTACAACAGGAGTGGTTGCTGAGAAGCTAGACCCTGGTCCTCTACGGTCTGTAGCGCCACCCTTATTATTATTATTCTATTATTTTACAATTTGTAACACAAGTCGTAAGCTTTACTAAACCTGTGACATCACACAAATTATGAAAATACACACGAGAATTTAGTTTTAAAAAACTAACTAACCAATTCAACACCAAATTCAATGTAAGGACACTTACAAAAAAAATGCAGCTAAAGTTGAAGAAACGGAACACGCCTTATAGCTTTTAAGGCTGGCGCTCCAAGCTCACCGCAAAAAACTAACTCTAAACTAGCGTGCAGGTGTTCGTGAAGCATGTTTCTTTTCACTGTGAGCTTTAGTTTGGGAATTACAGTGACGAGCCATACTACCCATTTAGGCCTCATTTGTCACACTTACTCAAGCACTATGCTTCTTCCGGATCATTATTTTCATCCGCCCACTGTAAACAAATGCTGAAGGAGTGCACTAAGACTCTCGTTTTAACTTTTGGAAAATGAAGGACAACTTCTGCTTCAAGTTCTTTTGACCTCTTAATTTCAGCCAAGTCCTGAGCAGTCAAAAAGCGCCTCTTCTCCTTTCGTGAATGCAATCGTTGATTTGTTGATGTTTGTGTTGGAAACAATTTCGTCAGTTAAATTCACAATGGATGAAATCAATTGCTTTTCCCTTCGGATACTTGCAGATAGCTACTCATCCCAGTACGCATTCAAATACTCCAGGATTTCTTTTTTGAGCAGGCAATACAAGCAAATTAATTTGTCGGGATTTAAAAGTAAAGTAACAACATGAATAACGAACCAAAGGGAGGAGAACATGAAAACAAACACAAACTGATTTGCATGCAATGCAATTGCAGTTACAATCTTTCGTTGTGAACTATCGATTTCATCGATTCTTATAGTATTGTGCAAATTAGTCTGAACATATAGCAGTAGACTCTCGATAACGTGAACAAATCATGAACACTATAAAACGTGAACAACAATTATTGCTCAGATTATGGCGGTTTAGCATCACACAGACCTGGTGGTCCATAGTGCTATCACCAAACACAGTAGACCTATTATAAGGGCACTGCAGGCTTACTTAGGCCTAATGTTTCAGTTGTTTAGCAAAGCTTAAGAGATGTTGTTGTTTTGCTCCGTCTCAATCACTTGATGACTAAAATAGTGCTGGGCCTTGAGTTCTGTTGGCAGAAAAAGAGTAGATGCTGCAGAGTTTCAACCACTTCTGTTTCTGTGGAGTTTCTGTATTTATCTGATTGAATCAGATGTATTCCACGAAGATGGTGGCCCACCAGGCAGCTAATCCACCGGCATTATCAGTTTGAATTTAGCAGTGTTGCATTCAGCCAGAAAATTTTGGTTTTGAGGCACAAATTAGTGCGCTACCACTTACTGTTTGTTGTTAGCAGTAGTTCATTAAATATCGTCTGGTATAGCTTACGGTTTGTTGTACGTTAGTTCGTGTTGATTTGAACGAAATCCTGGACAGTCCAAGAGAAAAAGTCTAATGAAGCCGTTTCCATTCTTGGCAAGGCTTTAGAGTGGGGACAATTAAAACCACTGATGACAAATGGCTAGAAGGCACCACCTGCCTCAAAACAAACGAACTCTGGCCATCACTTAACCTAAAACGGTCACTCAGTCTACTAAGACTCAGCACGCCCTCATTAAGGACCCTCATTGGAGTCATAATCGGGCACTGTGCAATTGACCCTCATGCTGGCAGAATGAAGAGGAGGAAGAAAATACTTATCACCTTCTCTGCTCCTGTAGTGCTCTTACCAGTCGTAGGTTCCTGTACCTAGGAGCCTACTACTTCAGCGGCCGTAACGAGCTAAAAAGTGCCAGCATTGGCCAACTAAATCGCTTCATTAGCAGCACCAACTGGTTCCAGTGTTAGGAGAAGTCAATCCGCGTGGTATCACAATGGGCGGAGGTGTGACTGCCCTTTAGCAGTCAGCTACTACAACCTACCCTAACCTAGAGTGGGCTGATTTTGGGGTGGTTAGTCAAAATGGTACAACTATTATATGTCGCCTTGGGGAAAAAGCAGTGAGAATGCTTTTGCAGAAAAGAAGATGCGAGCATACCCGACTTATTTCTTCCATTCAGTAACTCCCTTGCTCAGTCAAAATTTCATTTTATTTTCAGTGCCTGCTCTTGGTTATGAGGGTTCCAGGTTCGAATGCCATTTCAGGCAAAGGCTAATATGTTTTTATCTGGTTTTCAAATCTGAATCACTTCGCTGGCAGGTCTATAAACAAACCAACTTTCATAGAAAATTAAATACTCTTTTATGAAATAAGAAAAAAACATTATTTCTAATATGTCAAAGATAAGAGGTCAAAATTATAGTCGGCAAGAGTACACTTTAAAGTTATTTAAGCACGCAACAAAGTGTTTTGATAATTATAGTCGACTTAAGGCACACCTCATCGTTATCACGTCAATCGACAAAATTTAAACTCACCCGAAACATTCTTTTGAAAACTTAACGTGTAGTTAAGCCTATTTTTTAACTGATTTCTTACTTACTTATCAGGCTTGAGCAATTGCTGCCTTCCATCGGTGACAGTCCTCGGCACGCTGCTGCCAGTCATCAAGGCCAAGCTGTTTTACATCCGCGATGTCTTGGTCTCTGTACCGGAGGTTCGATCTTCCTTTCCTTCTCGAACCAGAAGGCTCGGATTCGAAGAGCCTCTTTGCTGGAGCGTTGTTATCCATTCGCGATGTGGCCGAGCTCGAAATGAACTGATTTCAAGGAAAGAAAATCGTAAATGTTTTCAGAACATAAATATTTGTATATTTTTGAATTTATTTAAATTTATTGCGAGAACGTACAACACACATTCTGAGTTCTGAGTTGCAGTTGCCCGACTTTACAGCTTATATTTCAAAGCTTGTAGTCTCATATTGTGAAAGTCCTTTCCTGTGCAATGTTCAGCATATGCATTTTTCTGGCACGTACAATGTTTAACTTTTAAAGGGCACCTCTTCTGCTTGACGCACTTGCAACAAGTGAAGTTCAGAACCTTTTCTCGCTATGCCTGAAATTTAATCACCATCACTATATTTTACTTTGTGTCCATATCTTGCGACTGAATTTAAGATCCCTCAAAACAAAGAAAACAACACAAAGCAAGTCACCGACAGCGGTGAAATTACGTTTGTTGATAGTTCGGATACATTTGTTTATCGGAACTGTAATTTTTCGGAGTGTTTTAGGAGTAAAGTAGAGACTAGTTATTGGCAGCATAAAGAGTGTCTATTTTTGACGAAAAGTTAAAACATGATTTTAAGCTTCAAGTTGCTTATAACTAGTTCGAAGTTGAACCCTTAATGTGTAGTTGACTATAATTTTGCGCCAAGAAATCTTAAAATGAAAATCTACAGTGGAACTGCATATTTTCTTAATTAAAATTTGACACTCGCAAACATGAACTCCCTTGGTTTTTAATTGACCACGTTATCGAGAGTCTACAGTGAAGTAGAGTACACGACTACAGTGACACTTGTATTGACTAAAAACTGTGGGGTCAGTTCACATACTACCCGCGAAGTCCAACGTTCACTGTGAAGATTGTTAATTTAACACCGTTAGCCCAGACACATCTGCAACAGTTTGTGTAAAGAGAGTGAATAGACCATCAATTCCATGAATATTCCTGCAGAATACTCAATCGTTTTCCCCGAGGGAGTCGGCGACATGCCTTTTCCAAATCTTTAGCTATAGATCGGGTTGGCAAATTCCCAAGCCTTTTTGAATATCATTTTTAGGGTGAATAGCTGGTATTGTTCTTCTGTCAAGACAATAGCCGAACTATAAATCCTTCATTCTGGACTTGACCATATCTCTACAGAGCCCCTTAGACTACTTAGCGTGGATTTTCTTCAGAAACTTAGCCCTCTGCGACTGACGTGCACTAATATTTAACAATTCTACTGACGCATAACAAAATCAGTTGTATATTCCTCTTTGAAACTACTACATTTTAAAGTCCAGAGCGTGCATCAAGTTTGGTCATACGACAGAATGGTACTGAGATTCTTAGAATACCGGCTCAACATACGTTCCTTTGTTTATGTGGTGTCTCTCATACTACTACGTCAGTTGCGGGTTGTTAGATGCGCTATGCTTACGAGAGAATACATACACAATATTATCCTCAATAAGTAACTGTTGCCTCCGCGTAGCAGCTTTAAGTACGAGTTTAACACTGGTTGCGAATAACGATATGAGTTACTCTGGTAAATCTGGAAACTCCGACAACTGTCTCAGCCACCCTGTCATTATCGATAGTCACCGATTGTCACATACAGTCATGGATACACTAACATCGGGGACAACGCAACAGAGGACGAGATGGAGCAAAACTGGTTTAGGCCCAGATCGACACTGGACTGCAACGCCAATCAAAGGAGAATGTACCAACATTTGTTAGACTGTCTTATGTTGAAGAGCAGTTAGGGCTTGGACTTAGCTTGGACTACCGAAGAGCCCGGTTGACAATTTGTTTTGATTTAATTGTTTTTTGTTCTCAATAAAATAATTAATTTCTGTAAACCGTGAACATTTTTTCTCCGCTCTGAGATAATCACCAACTTGTCAAACGGCCCTCGAGTCTCGACCCGAACGAATCCAGCTCCTATAATCACAGATCTGTGGCCAGACTGCACATCTGACATAAATTGTGTTTCAAAGACACAGTTCTAGAAGAGGTACAAGATCTTTGCCGCAAAGTGCTGGAATACCAAGGAAGGTGTGTGTGCTGGAACATGAAAGCGCCGATGAGACTTCTACTCACTTTCATCACCTTGACGTGAGAGTTCCCAACGTGGCTTGATGCGTGTGTAGTGAGTAGCTTTGGTGGCCAAATTATCGACGTACAAATAGGAGGCTCTATTTCCGAAACTCACGCAAAACAGTGATTATTTGCATGGCACCGACTCATCGTACACTTGTTCAGACTATGACCACTCTATCTCTTGGAGTTGATATATGAGTAGCTCCTTGGCCTTGGTCTGGGCCAAAAGAAAACTCTGCCTGCAACCTTTGGCCCACTTTGAGCGAGTGGCATCTGGAGGAGAAGATACATTCACGGACGTGTTAAACACAAAGCCAACTTACCTCTGTCTCGCAGTCTCTCTGCCTCCAAGAACCTTTGAAACAACCTAACAGAGCAGTCCCGCGCCAAGCCACTGTCTCACTTTACATTCTCAATTTTCAGCAACGTCTAGATATACACACAAAATTGTGTGTCCAATCTCAAACTGCGTATCGCGTAAAATTTAAAATAAGCACATCTCGCATAATGCGAATGCAAAGAAGCCCCGAAGGACACAACGAAATGACGTCCTCACAAAGCACCGTCGAGCTATAAAAGACACCCAGGGCTACCCCTTAGCAGCAGAAGGACACTCTTAATGTCATCCATCATCGAATCATCATGGTGCTTTTAAAATGTCTTCAGAAATGTTCCTCTCAACTCTGCAATGGATATGCCCTCTCATTCCCGGACAATAGCCCATCATTGTCATCACCGTCATCATCATCATCATCAACTTCATCAGCAGCACCATCGTCAGCAGCATGTCTTCGAGGCCGAAAAATTCTATATATCTAAACGACGACAACAAAGCGACGTCGCGCTACTCAGGAGATCTCCCCCAAAAACCTGTGTGTCCAAAAAGAAGGAAACAAAAAATAACAAAATACGTTGGAACTCATTTTATTATGGCCAGCGAAATGTTCGTTGAAATGTCGAAGTGGACAGAAAGTAGATAAAACGAGCAGCTCAACTGCCACTTAATTTTCGCATCCCATTATCATTAATTTACCCCCGGCCCAAGTGGCGGTCCGGTGAGGGAAAAATTACCGAAAATGGTAGCCAGTATGCGTTCGCCACCTCACGCACAGTCCGCGTTCACTAATTTGCAGCCAACTGCCTCACATCCCTGAGCCGGATGGAGGAAGACGTCATGATAACACGGAAAAACAAAACAAAACAAAGCAAAAAAAAAACGGATGAATCATAATCATAAAAGGAACATCAACAACAATAACAATAAAACTTCTAAATATCATAATGGAACGACAGGAGCAGGAGTGCGAGCCAAACCAAGATCAGACGGGAAAATAGGGCATGGAATGACGGGACTAGAAGCAGCAACAGCCATCCACCGCAGCCGCTGTCCGCTAAAAAAAAAAAGATTGTAACAAAGAAGGTCTTTCCTTGGAATCCGCCCCAGCATCCCGCAACGAGGGCGCGACGCGGTGGGAGAAATAGAAATTCGCAGTCAGTCAGAATAGTAGGCAGCAGTCATGGAACCAGGATTACTTTTCTCCCATCCCCCGGTCCTTTGTATTCCGACGAGGCTGTGGTCGGGGGAAGGATTCATAATCTTTTATGGCATCTCCTTTAACACTCATTATAATATCAGGATTTCATGCATACACAACAAAGAAAGTCCGGAAGACCGGAAAGATTTAACACCCATAACTGCTTTCCCCCTCCAGACTCCATGAAGTTCACTTGCAGCTCCACCCTCCTCGGGCGAGTTTGGCTTGTCGGCAGTGAACAGTGGAAACCGAAGCTACCCAGCCCACCCGAGCAATTGGGTGAATGAATGAAAGTCATCATTGTCGTTGTCGTCATGGTTGTGGTCCTGGTGGGAAGCGTACAAAAGCGAAATTGAAGACACTGCTCGTGGCATGCCGGCCACAACTGAAGCGCTACTAAGGCGTTGCGACGCTATGACGCTGAGTCGGCGAGCTTCAGTGTGCCAGGCTACCAGCGTCGCTTATTATTAAATGGAAATCACGCGCAGGATATGCGTAACAAAGGAAACCATAACCGTTTATGGAATGTTGATTTAGGTTTGCGTTGCCCTGGCTATGGTACACTTATGCACACAGGGATGTGTGGTGCTGTCGCCTGACGGAGGAACGCGATGAAAGCCACAAAGTGAGCGAGAAAATCAGCTGACTGAGCGCCGCCGAGCTGCATGCTGAGATTAGATGACGATGATGGGTGGGCGGATAAGGAGCGACGCTTGTGTGCATTGTTGGCCGTGTTGGACCAGTTCGGTTTGGTGGCTTTTACTGCTAATACACCCCGGCTAGGATGTGGTGTTTGCTTACCCTAGTTCTGGGTACAATGATGACGGTTGCCGTGGTCTTTATAACTTAAGCCGGGAGGAAATGAGTTTGTCGTTAAATTAGTTTGAAAGGCGATATGTGCATGAAAGGTCGTGTGGACAATGCGCCACGAATTTTGTGGTTTCTTGTACAAGCTGAATTGGGACATTATGGTTCTGGTAGGGGTTTATTAAGTTGGAGCAAACTAAGCGGACGGGACTTTTGGAGAAATGGCATTGTATATTCAGCACACAATTCACGACGTGAAATGATTTATAAAGGAGCTTTGACAGTCGGCCATATTGTTAAAACTGTCAAATTGGCTGTCATTTATTCAGTCCGTTTTTTCCTTGTGGCCACAGATGGACATTGTGCCCCCGTTGTAGCTATGCCTTTGAACCTTGACATTTAGACCATTGTCCTGACGACAAAAATAATTTTTACGGCCCCACCTCTTTCGAGTCACTGACAATGCTCAAAGAGCACTTTTGTCTAGAAAAAGTTTCTCAAACATGACCATTCGGAGCCGGCATAAAGCTGTAGGTCCCATCCACTCGTGAAAGAACAACAGCACGTACAACAAGAGTGGGCTATGTAGAACGGGTGGGGGTGGGCACAAAAAATGAAACTTAATTATCAGGCAGACGAACAATGGAGGGTCTAAGCCTGAGCAATTGCTGCCTTCCATCGGGGACGGTCCTAGGCACGCTGCTTCCAGTCATCAAGGCCAAGCTGTCTTACATCCGCGATGACTTGGTCTTTGTACCGGAGGTTCGGTCTTCGTCTCCTTCTCGAACCAGGAGGCTCGGATTCAAAGACCGTATTTGCTGGATGGTTGTTGTCCATTCGCTCGATGTGGCCGAGCCAGTGTAGTCAACGGATTTTTGCATTCCGGACTACATCCACATCCTTGTACAGCACAAAGAGTTCGAGGCAGATTAAGAGTTTTGTAGAGCATGCATTTGGTCCTTCGAGTCAGGAGTTTCGAGCTCAATTGTTTTGACAGCCCGAAGTAGCATAGGCTGCCAAGGGCATTCATTCATCATTCGTGGTGTTACGTTTGCCCCGAGAGTAGACAAACTCCTTTACCATCTCAAAATTGTAGCTGTCGATTGTAACGTTTTGGCCTAGGTGGTGTGCAGCGGATAGTATTTTGCTCGAGAGCATATATTTTGTCTTGTCCTCGTTGACCTTTAGACCCGCTCGTTTCGCATGTTCCTCAATTGCCGTGAAAGCTTCGCGTTGGGACCGCGCGATAATGTCGATTTCATCAGCGTATCCCTACAGCTGGACTGACTTGTAGAAGATAGTACCTTCCGTGTCCCGCCGCACTATCTTCTCCAGTACCAAATTGAAGAAATAACAAAACAGCGCATCTCCTTGCCAAAATCCGGTGCAGGTTTCGAACGGTTCAGATATTTTTGAACCGAACTACACGGTGCATCGCGTATGTGTTAGCGTGATGCGACACAACTAGATACATTTTTTCCCGGGATCCCGAATTCGGCCATCGATTCGAATAGCTCCTTGCGATGAATGCTCTCGTATGCGGCTTTAAAATGGATGAAAATATGGTGAGTGTCGATATGAAACTCGCTGGTCTTCTCGAGGATCTACCTTAGTGTGAAGATTTGGTCTATAGTCGATTTGCCGGGCCGGAAGCCGCACTGGTACGTGCCGATTAGTGCGGTGCAAAACGGCTTTAGGCGTTCACACAGTACGCTGGAAAGGATCTTGTAGGGGACATTGAGCAGGGATATACCTCTATAGTGCTTGCAGGAGGTACGTTGTACGACAAACAACTCTATAGTCCTGCATGAATATGTGCGACAAACGAACAAAAGTGTCGAATTTGGGATAGTACAAATATAGATGACATCCAAGAGCGTCCAATCTATCCCGAAAAAAATCATTGCTTGATGGGGATTTTGGGCTAGAGGCGTCAATGGCTTACATACCATTTGCCAGGTTGTTGCCTTCAACGGCGAGCGCTTTAAGTCGATTACTACGAACTTTGTTTTTGCCTGAAATATATAATAACGACAATAACAACATGTAGTTTCAACAGGATGGCAATACGTGATACAATGCTTCCAGTAAGTTTTGCATAAGCAAATCGAGAGTATTGCCATCTCAAGTGGAGGTGATATTTTGTGGGTTATAGGCCACCACTGGCAACAGAGGTCGTGCGGCTTAACAATAGAGTTTCTTTTTGGGGAATTTTAGAAGTCGTAGTAGTTAAACACTGTATAACAATAGTCTACGTATCCCTGACCAACTACGCCTACACGATTTTAAGTGCGCTGTGTCGATGGAGACCAAATATTCACACTGAGGCAAATTCTCGAGAAGACTAGCGATTGCCACGCACCATATTTCTTACAATTTTTAAGCACATAGGTACGCATTCATCGCAAGGATAGTCGGTCGGTTCATATAATTCCAAGCAGATTCCAAGCCCGCACCGTATTTTTGCAGAGTGATGCGATGTCATATGCTACTGGCGAAGATTGTATGGCGGATAGCTGTAAGCAGGCTATCAATCACTCCAACTGTCAAGTTTTAGTCCATTTAAGACTAAACTTGAATTGGTGCCGGGACAATACTAATGCTTCGAGATACACGATACACGAAGGCATTAAACGGTCAAATAAAGCCCATGGACACCAATAGCAAAAAATCTCTTCAAATCCGTGCCTCTAGGTTATTGTGACGATTGCCTAACTCCTCTGGTGTCGGTAAAAGAGGTTGTCTCATTAACCTCTTGCAAGACGCGTCCAGGCTCCTGGATACGTTTAGTATGGATGGCGATATTTCAGTGTTCAAGATGGCTTTTCGGTGGACCATGTCGAATTAACTCAAATGACTGTCATCTTTAATAGTTTCATCGGCAGGTTGTCTGAGCCGGGATCTTTGCCGCTCTTGAGCTGTGGGGTTGTGCGGATTGCCGCCTGTAATTCTTGGGGATTAAAGGTGAAAACGGGCTTCAGAGAAAAATTACTCCCATCTATTTAGCTGTTGCTGTTCGGTAGCTTCGTGTGGCAGCACAAATGCCTCTCAAGTTGTCAAAATATGCAGCCACTTCCGGTTCGTTGGCAAAATCCCGGAAAAAAGTTTCTCCTGTCCTCCCGCGCCATATTCTTGACACATCTTCCAGCTGTGTTATGCGCCTCCTGAGCCTGTTCTCCTCTCGTTAGTGAGCTTGGTGTAGGTGCCCATTGAGCTTTCTTCTGGTCTCGATATGGTGCGAGGTTGTGTCCCTAACTCACTGCTTGCGTTGGTGTTGGTGGGCGGCTTAACGTTTCATCCACATTTGTCCTCAACAGGCTCATCAAATCTCCCAGGTCAGGTTGGTTTCGAATTGGTAGGACAAGGTGACATTAACCACGAAATTTCGGACAATCTCTGGGTTGACTGGTTATTTTTGGCTCGTTTTTGACTGGTGGTAGGACTTTCTTCGCGATCCCAAGAAGTAGTTGCTGACATATGTCAGCTCCTCGGGTGGTTTTCACATCTTGTAGAGAGCTGAGAATTCTTCTACTTTTCAGTAGAAGTAGACTTACACGTATGTTTCTGAATACAAGGGAATTTAGTTCCGCTTACGAACTGCTAATGCGCAGATCAAAAATCGCTGGGTCAGTTTATATTGCCGTTGAACTCATCATGCAGGCTATGTATACCGGTAAAGACCTACAAGTCGTCGTATTTGCTGAGCACAAATGTGATCAGTTTTAAAAGCAGTAGCACACACTAAATAAATTTCAGACATCCAGTTTACATAAAATTTTCACCAATTTATGCCACGTCTTATTTAAATAGCAATTCTGAGAAAGTCGACTTTCAAGAATCAACGCAAAATATGAAATCATTGACACTCAAGAGTAAAAGTTGACTCATTTAAAAAACTTTCCACAACCCAATCCAAGTGAAGTTCACTCAGTTATTCATTTTAAATTCCGGCTAACTCGCCGAGCCACCCGCACCACAGCGCCACAACAAAGTGCATAGTTCAATTTGTGCCCGAAAATTCTCCGAAAAACTTACTATCTAAAGTTAAACACCCGAAATCACCAACGGAAAAACAATCCAGAGCCACACTCATGCACAGTGCGGCTTAACCAAACCGTAATGAGAATAAACTTTCCTAGCCAGCACTGAATGGCATCCTCCTCCACGAATGGGACACGGAGGACATTCGGTACGCAGCTATGTACGTCTTGGCTAACGAGACGAACATAAACAGAACATGGCAAAACAAAAAAAAAAAACGAAATGAAAGCAACAGAAAAAGAGGAAACCAAACTGAAGAAAACTTTTACCTCTCGAAAGGGGTGCTGCATGCTTGCTTGGTGACGAAGGACAGAAGTGCTTACCTGTACCTTACCCTAGGACCTTCCGCCTCCGCCACCACACCACCTCGTCTACCGAAGCACGGCTAGTCGCCTGGCTTCAAATCAACGAACAATTTTCTATTGTTTATGCAATTTTATACTTTACCCTTGGCAAACATTTTTCAAAAGATAACTGAACCGTTTTTTAAGCAATAAGGACCGTGTTGTGCTTGTGTGTGCTTCGTCTTTTTCTTTTCGCTTTCGTTTTTCTTGATCGTGTCCTGAACAAAGAGTCCGGGTCGATGCATTGGCACGGTGGGGGCCGCGATTGTGGGCGGCGGTTGATATCTGTTTGAGTTAAAATGAAAAGGACGCCACGGAACTTAAATAAAGAGTTTTGCTCAACTTTGATGTGTACGTAAAATAGAAAAATGCATGCGACGACATTGCCGGGGGTGTGCCTGTGGGGTTGCGGCGGAGGGAGTTACAATCCTGGGCAAAATCCACTCAACGCTAGCGCTACAGAAGCGGGTTGATAAACGACTCTGCTGTGGCGATGTAAGGATATAAGATATTACTTTCTACTTACGCTGTGGCATGTCGACAATGATTGTTGTCTTGCAGGGAGACTCTTGCTTCTCAGCTCCCATCCCCCTCCATTCCCGGCTATGACACTGGCGGGCGAGTGAGACTGCGAATTGGGCGGTTCAAGGTGGGGTGAATTGAAAGAAAATTGCTTCTGAAAACTTTTTTCCAACTTTTCAGCTAATATTTGAGTTTTGCCCAAAGACGAAGCACCAAAAAAAGAATCAAAAAAAAAAAAAAGAAAACAAAAGAAAAAAAAATAGCACGACAGCTCCCGTGGGAATGGTGCAAGAGAGTATACATTTGTTCTTTGCGTCCGTCCAGTGGTGGAGGATAAACTTTTAGCTTGCTGCCATTGTCAATTTTAGTGCGGTAGGATAACGAGAGGTTGTGTGTACTGAGTCTAACCCTTTCGTGGTGGGTTTGTTATTTTATTCTTCGACAACGTCGACGTCGTGGACGTGGACGTGGACGTGAACGTAAGTTGAATAACAAAATTAAATCGTATGAAGCGGAGGGGTTGATACACGCCATAATGTAAATTACAGAAGATAAAGTCCAGCACTGGGGATTGTGAGTCTTGAATTCTTTAGATGTGGAACATCAGGGGAATGCATGCGAAGGACAGCTATTTGAGTTTAAAACAATGTTATGACCAGTGATTTATCACGCTCTTCATAGGAATCATCCCTCAGTGAGGGCTTTGATAAGGGATTATCTTAAAAATTGTAGGATATTGTTGTGGTGTGAGAAGAAACTCAACAATTCAGGCGATACAGATTCTTCATGGTGGCTTCGCAGGGTGGCATATGGTAGTTTAGGACAGGTATTAATACAAGTCAGACATAGCGATCAAACTTGGACCCTGCTGTACCCACAGTAACGCCCTCTGGAGATGGTAGACCACATGAGGCTGCACTCCGTCGGTCGCACCATTCTTGTCTTGAAGGGTTTTACCTATGCTTTTGCAAGTCAGAAAAGACGGATCAGGCAAATATTGAAGATCAAAGAAGAATACTGACAGAAGCAGTGATGCGTACTGTTTGCTGCTCTTTATAGCTAGTCTTTGATTACCCCGAAGATGTACAGGATGGGCCATCTAGCGTGATTCTTTCTGACACGGACAACTGTTTTCCGCTCGAAATCTTTACAGAAAGTCAGTATCGTAGCTCCACTGAATGAAATGAGTCACCTTGCGCTTGACCAACGTTGGGGAATATTGAAAACTTATCGCCAAAGTGAGTGCTCATTTTTTTGCTGAAATGAGGCACCCACCGGGTATGTTGTAGGCACAAAGTTAGTGAGACTGATATTCTAGAGGACAACACTCCTGCTCCTACCATCGTACAGTATAAACAGATGAGAATGCTGTTTCTTTTTCGAGAGTGCGAAACTGAATTCATTGGATTATTTCACTACAAAAATGAAGCTGGGAACCATGGCATTGTAATTTCCAAATTTAAATGTTTTATTTATGTGAGAGACCGTGACCGTATTTAACAGGATCTAAAGGATGATTTTTTAGCTATTATCTTTTTGGCAACACTGGTTTTTACCAGCTGACTCACGTTTCGCATTTTGTTTCACTGTCAAACATCTTCAGTTTGGTCTATAATTTAACCATGAATCGTCTTACAAACGAACAACGCTTGCAAATTATTGAATATTATTATCAAAATGCGTGCTCTGTTAAGAAAGTTCATCATTCAGAAGATCCACTTTTTTACCATAAAATATGTGTTCAGCGACGAAGCTCATTTTTGGCTAAATGGGTTCGTAAATAAGCAGAATTGTCGATTTTGGAGTGAATATCAGCCAGAAGCATTGCAAGAGCTACCAATGTATCCAGAAAAAGTCACAGTTTGGTGCGACTTATGGGCTGGTGGCATCATTGGACCGTACTTCTTCAAAGATAATGCTAATCGTAACGTAACTGTGAATAGTGAGCGCTGCTGTGAGAAGATTTCCAACTTTTTTGCCAGAAATGCAAGAGCTTGACCTGCATGACATGTGGTATCAACAAAACGGTGCCACATGGCACACAGCACACGCAACAATGGAATTATTGAGAGGTTTATTCCAACCTTTACATGGGCCGTAACTTTGTCGGTAAGTGCGTCGACATATACGCCCTTGAAACTATGCATCTGTTGCCCTGTTTCACATTGAAGGTTTAAACATCCTTAAGTTCAGCTGAATCTTGAACACAGTTAAAGTTTTTTGTTGAACTCGTCTGGTTTCACTGTCAGATCAGAACATCAGTTCAGTTGAACTTCGTTTATGTAAAGCGATCAACCAATGAAGCGAAAAGCGGCAGTTAAGGAATCCATTGAAAATGGTTTGAATATAAAGAAGGGATTTCTTTACCGCACAGCAGATGTCAGAGAGAGAGAAGTACGAACGAAGGAAAATGACAGCAAAACAAAATGTCTGCTCTGCAAACCCGAGCATTAACTGACAGTGTGCGCTCGTTTAACATAAACTTCAAATTCAACTCAGTTAAAGGTTTAAACAAAACTGTGAAATCGAATAAATTTCTGAGCTAAAGTTTAATCTGTGTGTAGCTTAAGCTATGGCCTCTTTCCAGTCACTGACATTGCTCAAGGTGTGTTCCTGTCTAGAAAATTCTTCTCAAAGTGGAAGCGGCAATTTTTCGAACAACATATGTATGTTGCTAAGAACTGGCACATATAATTGAATTGTTTTTATGACCTCCTTGGTCGAACATACATGGATAAATATAATACATGCTGCCCATTATTTTTCTTAATGCACGACTGAATTTCAAAGCCGAACAGACTTGAAAATGTTTTTTTTTCTATCAGTAAGTTGCGTACAATTATTATTCGATGTAGGTAGTAAGTTATTGCAGCTAGCTTACGAGATCTTACGGTGTAATTATCATGTCATTCGGTTGAGTAGAAGGATGCATGAAATAAAAAAATGGGCAACACATATTTAACTCTAGACGTCATCGGTTGCGTTCCTCATTCAATGAACCTTAGCTCCCCTGCTGCTTCTAAAGCCATTCCTGTAGAAACTAGACATTTAATAAGAAATATTTACTTATTTTGTCATAGTAGCTTATAGTTCCTGAAGCGTCTTACGATGTCACACATCGTATAAGGGTTCAAGTCCATTCGGTTTAAAAATCCAAGCAAACGGGTGGACGGCGGAGTTGGTTTTTTGTCTACCCTTGGTTGTAAGGGTCCCCGGTTCAAATACAAGTTAGAGCAAGAGATAATATGGTATGCTTTTATTTTTCAAATCTGGTACAGTCCTTGGGATCAAATTATCGACACCGGTAACAAAATGACCCAACAATGATCGATGGGTGCTGACAATTTCTCTGGCTGCTCAGTAACCTAACCTAACATACAACTAAACCATCTCGTCGGACCCGAACTTGCACTGGAACTACCTGCGGTATTGGTTAGAGCTTACATTGTTAGTAAGGGCTTCCGAGAATATATAAAATAAAATGTTAATAATCATAACATGGGTGACGCTACAGCCCGTAGAGTGCCAGGGCCTATCTTCTCATCAACCACTCGTGCTGTGCGTGCTAGTTCTCTGACGAGTGGAAGGGACCTACAGTTTTATGCCGAATATAATTTTGGTCGCACCGAGCAGGAATCGAATCTATGACGTCGAGGTTGTGGTCGACGCATATGCCCACAATGCCACCTGCCACCATTTTGGTTATGTCGTGAAAAAAGTAATTTTAGTTCTCTTTCAGCTTTCGTTGTTATTGTTGCTTGTATCCTTGGAACAGCATCGCACACGCCCGACTGGGCGCGAAGGGTAGTGGGAGGGAGAACGAGAGTGATATCAGTTTAGTTATCCTCCTGGGGGATTTCCGGGCAGTTTTTGGTCATTACGGTGATACCGAAGGTTTTACGACAATTTCCTTTATTATCCTTGAATCCGAGTGCGAATTGTCTTATTTTGGATTTATTGAGGGAGAAATACAACGATGACGATGGAAGAGTGTTTTTGTTTTTTCCTCGACTGCAGAATAACGGGTAGTAATGGACCACTAGACCTTCGAGATGTAGGCCTTTGCGACGCCTGTGGAGAACGTAGAACGTATTAGACACTGCAAATCACTTCATCTGACTCAGCCTGCCTGATGGAGCCACCGCAGAAGTCTTTATTTTATGGCGCTACAGCCCGGGATGAACCTAGGCCTCAACCCACAAACCTCTTCAACTTGCACGATCCTTAGCCAGCTGCCACCAATTTGTTTCTTGGTTGAGGTCCTTCTCCTCATGAATGCGCCATCGCTTTTGTGATCCTCTACTTCGTTCACAAGAAAAGTGCCAGCAGCAATTTCAGCAAATGTTGGTCACTCTCTGACAATAGATCAGTTCTTATTCATTATTGTCTATTATCCATAATTTGAAGGCGGTTATCACTGATTTTATTTGTCGGCTTGTCTGGAGCCTTCTTTTAGACGTGCATGAGTTGAAAAAAGAAAAATTGGAAAAAAAGGCTTGTTTCAGACTTTAGAGAATGGATGCTTGACACGCCTTCATTGAGTGTCGCTACAGCCTGGTCTCCTCATTCAGCATTGCTCTCCAAATAGCGCGATCTAGGGCTAAGCGCCTTCAGTTTCGTACACACAGGCTTAAAAGGCATCGCATTTCCTCATTTCCTGATTCACATTGTCGATGATTTGGAAAAGACTGCGTCATCAAATGTGCTTTAGGAGCGAATATACAATGGCCACGGCTATGTGAGTTTGTCCATATTGAGAAGCGCATTCTTCATTCAGGGTCGAGGAAAAAAAAGCTTTTCGTAGGTGGTTGTTATATGTTCGTGAAATGAAAAAAAACTCAAACTCTTTTTATTTACATGGCTCCATCCTGATTATTTCAATTCTCAGTAATTTGAAAATATCATTTTCTCAGGTTCCTCGAATTTGAAATTATCCAAAGTCGTCTATATTTACCCATTATCCGAGAAAAACATATTTCAAGAATTGACAGCAATGAGAGGTTGGGTACGCCTACTTATGATCGTTTCGAATGTCATTAAAATGTTAAGATTAGCTAAATACAATGACGCCTTTTACAAAAAGAAACAGGACCGTAAAAGCACCGAAGACACCCGTAAAAACGCTATTACCCGCTGTCCTTAAACCCTTAAACCATAATTCCAATCACAATTTTAAAAACGACCTACTTGAGAGGATAACAAGTGTCGAACAAGTGTTTCAAATCAAAATAACCCGACTAATCAGACACGATTAATCGTCAACCCATTTTCGCTTTGTCTCCAGTTTCATAAATATCCGCCCAAGGTGAGGTACAAGGCCGCCCCTCGGGAACATTTGAAACATCTGAAAGCTCATAAAAGCGAAACAAAATTCTAAACGAAAGGACACGACAACACTAAAGGTACAACAAGGGCACGAAATCATCGGCATCATTAAACATATTGCATACAATTTATTATTATTCTCTTAATCAAAAAGATCGCACTTGCCGGGACAAATGGCTTTCCCTACTAAAATGTTATTTATCGCCTAGACCCACGTCCTAGTAATATTTACCGTCAACAGACGCCTCCTCCGCCACCACTCATACTCCTTTCACAGCAACGGCCATCACACCGATAAACCATTTTTATTATGGCTGCACAAATTCCAGCTTTTCAACATAACCCACAGTCACGAGAGGAAAAAAAAATAAAACCAGAGCCAACCAGAACACAGGACATGGTCCAAAGATCATTGTCCATTCATCGAGGAGCAGTGCTCTTTGGTATCAACTTTAATGGTCGCTGGTCGCTCACCCTCTTCCATCGCCATGTGGCACTGGCCATGGCGAAACCGAGGAAAAAACAAAAACACTCTTCCATCGTCATCGTTGTATTTCTCCCTCAATAAATCCAAAATAAGACAATTCGCACTCGGATTCAAGGATAATAAAGGAAATTGTCGTAAAACCTTCGGTATCACCGTAATGACCAAAAACTGCCCGGAAATCCCCCAGGAGGATAACTAAACTGATATCACTCTCGTTCTCCCTCCCACTACCCTTCGCGCCCAGTCGGGCGTGTGCGATGCTGTTCCAAGGATACAAGCAACAATAACAACGAAAGCTGAAAGAGAACTAAAATTACTTGTATGGACGCAAGCAATTTACTGTTCCAGTCATTTAGTCGGAGCCAATTTCGACTCAAGACTTAATGGCCGGGGGTAGAGCGACTGCTAGCAGCGCCGCCGTTTAGCTGGAGCCACCAAGATGAGTGTATGATGGGTTGAACTCGGGAGTGACCCGCTTCATATGAGTGACAAATATTACTGCAATTGTGATCCTCTATCGTATCACCACCAGCAGACGGGTGGCTGGCGAACTTGTGAAAACGCAATTAAGTTGCGCGTTTACACTTTGCTCGCTGAAGGACGAGCAAATGGCAGTCAGTGCAATTAAATGTCCCCTGCTGGGGTCAATGATGTGCTTTATTCTGACAATAATCGTTAGGGTCAAGCAGCATTTTTTGCATTTTTAAGATCGTCGCCTCACTGCACCCAGGTGGGTGGGCATCCGATGAGCAGGCTCCGTGACGATAGTGGTTGGGATGATTTATTGTCCTTTGTTGGGGAAGAATTGTTGACTGAGGTGTGTCTGGATTCAACGTGGGACTTGCGAGTTACGGGGCCCGACTGCTCAAATCTGGTTATAACACAGCATATTCCGATGTCACGTTTTGGAATGTTAGCCACGCGAAGACTGATGAGGTTGTGTAGGACGATGACGGTTACTTCATCAAGGTCGACAAAGAACTTATGGATGGCTTTACTGTGAAACACGACTTTTTCAACGGCGTCCTTGAGAACATCGTCCAAAACTAAAAGACCAGCACTAGCTAGCGAAACCACTGCTGGCGGATGACATTGGCGCGATTGGGTCAATGGGACAGAAAAAAGACTGAAATGGGTTTAGAGATGAACAAGGACATGACAAGAAATTGTATGCGGTCTTTATGAAAGGACATATTTCTTCGGGACGACCCAATAAACAGATATACAGGGTGGGTTGGACTCAATTTTTTTTTTAAATGCTATACAATAAGCAATTTATTCAAAAAATATATACAGTAGAGGGTCATGTCATCAAGCAATTACTCGCTTTGTGGATGCTATTGTACTTTTACGAGTGGAAGGGAACAAACGTTTTTTTTTCATTCCGACTCACATTGTCACTGACTCGAAAGGGTTGAGGCCGTGAACATTATTTTTGTCGTGCAGACCAGGGATCGAACATAGACCCCATGCTGACTTTCTGTCGAGATTTCGAGACGTTAACTGATGTCAGTGTCCACTGCTCGGAATTAGTATTAAAGAACTGGGTAAGCAGCAGAACCTTCTGAATGGTACCCAGTTATAAGCCCATGGTCGGTAATCTGTATTTCTTGACATTGCATCAATTCCAAAATGTATGTTCTTAAGATGACACTTGTGACATTGTTACAAAAACAAACAATTTTTTTTAGCTCACTGATACAAAAAAAGTAACAAATAAACTAAACAACTTTATGATTTCGTTACTTTTTATCTAAATATTCGTTACTTTCATATCGTTGTAAGTTCCCTCCGTTACTTACACAAAAATTGCTATTTGTTTTATTGTGAAATCTAGGTTTTAGTAGGTCCAGATTCTGAAGTGTCTGACTATTGGGTCTATAAAAACTCTCGTGCGGTTTTCTAAGAGATGGCGTAACTTGTCTTATTCCATTGGAACATGCATTGTAAGGCTACTGTCATTGTACGTGATTTCAATATACATATGTCATTCATTTGAAGCGCAAGCAACAATAATTTTTTCTTCATTACTTTTATATGAAGAAAACTGAAAGATATCGTATTTTGGTGGAATTTTATGGTGAACATGCGTTAGGTGAGCGAACGTGCCAAAAGTGGTTTGCACGATTTTAAAGTGGTTATTTTCGCTCGGAAGACGATGAACGTCCTGAGCAGCCAAAACAATTTGAAGATGAAGAACTGGAAGCATTTCTCTACGAATATTGTTGCCAAGCACAAGAAGAGCTCGCAGAGTCCTTTTGTGTCACTCAAGCAGCCACTTCAAAACGTTTAAAAGCAGCTAGATATATTCAAATGCAACGAAACTTAGTTTTCAATAAGACCGCACGAATTAATAAGTTCAATACCCAATAAGCAAAACGAGCGGTGTGAACAAACAACTCGATTGAATCGGTTTATCAACTCGGGTTGACCATCTCTAAATTTAACATCATTACTGCAAAACTTTTAAATCGGTTTGAGGCGTACGCACAATGCACTGGTTAGTGAGGCAAGCTTCCACAGGTTCCAAGCTATTCCGGCTTTGAATTGAGTAACTTTCTGGTTGGCACATATCACGGTTGCTACATTGGTCATTTGTGAACAAATTTGATCATTATTTTTTTTTTGTCGCATTGTTTTTTTTTCCATTTGGTATTTTTTTTTTTTAAAAAATGAAAATCAAACGCAATGCCAGTTTTTATGCTTTTTTGATTTTATGATTGATTGAAGACATTTTTCAATTGACAACACACGGAAAGCACTAAACGCAGTCATTTGATTCATATGACAATTCATTAACAGATGACCGAAAATTGTGTGTTGGAATAAATTGCGAACGCATATTGTGCACTGTTATTGTTCTAGGTAAAGGCAAACAAACACAATAGTTACTGAAAATATAAGCCGTGGCGTATACCTTCTTTTTAATAAATTTTAAAATAATAAAGTTCTTACAAAAATAGAAAACTTACGAATTTTTGACACAAGTGTTGGCCAAAGAGCTTCAAGATGAAAAATGTCATAGCTTATTTATGATTCGTTACTTTTATATAATAAAGTTTGTGAGGCACATTATGAATTTGTCTGTCCTTATAATTTAGGACAGACTGTCCTTATCATCAATAATGAAAAACTAATTATGTGATCTGAGTAATACGAAATAAATGTGATGAATTAATGTATCCTTCCTTACAAATATTCTGGCCATTTTTAGTTCCAGTTTGTCATTTTTATTTCCAAATTTGGACACACTTTTTTTTCAAATGGCAACCGTGATCTCTGTTACTGTCGTATTGTGTGGTTACAATAGAAGTGTATAATGCCAACGTTTGACATTTAATATTTCGTTAATTTACATTTAATGAGGAAGTTTACAGATAAGGTAGTGTGATGTTTTAATACAATTAAGTAGCGATGGGCGATTGCGAATGAATTTCACAATCGAATAAACTGGAAATTGTTAAAAATCTAATTTCGACTGTCGATTGTCAGTATGGTACACAAAGTCGATTGTCAATTATCACAAAATGTGTACAAGAATAAACCATTTCACTGCTGTATCGTTTTTTGTTCGTAGAACATTTTTCAATATATGTACCTCTTTGCCACACTTTTTTATTCCACACACAGCATTGGCATACCCTCTTCACATTCAAAAGAGATATTCCGACACCCTACCCACACCACACGGCAAGTGTTACCATTAAACCATACCCATGCGTTATGTGACACAACTAAATACTAGACAACACGATCGGTTGCTGAGAAGTTAGGCCCTGGCAATCTAAGGGCTTTAGCGCCATCCATATTATTATTACTATTACAATACGAATATATTAGCTTTTCACCAATACTCATTTGAATACTTAGCGCATGAAGTATCACATGTTTTTCCATTTATATTCTCATCACTATGCTATCTAGCTATAAGGAATAGGAGTAATATTAGTGATATTTTCGTATCGTTAAATACATTAAAGGTGTTCTTTTGACTAATCAGTACTCAGCTTAGTAATCTCAATAAAACACTTTATTGCCGAATTAAATTTGTCTGGTGCTGGTGATGGTCTTTTAGTTTTAGACGATCTTCTCAAGGACGCCGTTGAAAAAGTCATGTTTCACGGTAAAGCCATCGATAAGTTCTTTGTCGACCTCAATGAAGTAACCCTCATCGTCCTACACAACCTCACCGTCTTGGCGTGGCTAACACTCCAAAACGTGACAGTAAACGTCCCAACAAAGGACAATAAATCATCCCAACCACAATCGTCACGGAGCCTGCTCATCGGACGCCCACCTACCCTGGGTGCAGTGAGGCGACGATCTTAAAAATGCTGCTTGACCCTAACGATTATTGTCAGAATAAAGTACATCATTGCTCCCATCAGGGGACATTAATTGCACTGACTGCCATTTGCTCGTCCTTCAGCGAGCAAAGTGTAAACGCGCAACTTA
Organism: Eristalis arbustorum; assembly: GCA_916610145.1. Taxonomy (NCBI): domain Eukaryota; kingdom Metazoa; phylum Arthropoda; class Insecta; order Diptera; family Syrphidae; genus Eristalis; species Eristalis arbustorum. The sequence continues at coordinate 31,259,663 of OU744316.1, forward strand.
ATTGTTGCGCCACCCATATTATTATTATATATTATATATTATTATACTTATCCTCTGGCGCCATTTTTTTCTTCGATGTTGCAACGCATCCTAGTCAGTGATGACAGTGAAATTCTACTTAATAGTTTTAGCTCAGTAAGTTGTTTAGTTGTTACTTGATGAGTAAAATCTTACTAAGCTTTGTACTGACTAGTCAAAAAAACACGCCTATTATTACATTCGAAAACGAATATATTCATATAAAATATATATGTACTAACCCATCCATACTAAATACCATTCTGCACCACAGCAATCTGTTTACATATCAAAAACAGCATACCAGAAGAGAAGAGCATGGATAAATCACACATTGGTGTGGTTTGATGTCATACTCTTTGCGTACTGTATGTATTATCTCTTGTGCGAGCACATCATCGTACCGATGTCACACGCAGGCAAAAAAGTAACGATACCACACTAGTAACGACATTCATTGATGAGTAACGTTTCGTTACACGTTGCATAGATAAAGCATACAACACTTTTTTGTTTCATACACTAATTCTGAAATCTCTGGCCACCTCATCATTTCTGGTCAAACGTTTCCCTATTCCATCGACTGGACTATTCAATAAACTTAGTTCACCTCAGTTTTGCACAAATCCTCTAACGCGTACCGACTTTTAAATTTATTTTTCCACCTTTTTTATTGCATTGCGATTCACCACCATTCAATGGATCAATTTGATAGAACCCCCTTTGCTCACTGATTCGGTCCGAACGCAGCGAAGCGTACCTTAAAACCAAAATTCATCATCATGAATATGAAATTGAAAGGCATAGCTCTGCAGTGGCACCGCGAATCCGACTGCAATCAGCAATTAAATTTCGAATGTGAAAATAATAGAAGCCACGTACTATCTGCTGCACGATCCGCGAGTCATTCCCCAATTGACAGAACAGTGCGCCAATTGCCAGGAATTTGAATATTCGATTGGACGCGAGTACACTAATTTGTAGGCATTTAATCCACAATTATAGCACAGTGCGGCGCGTCGTATTCTGGAATGAATGGATGATTGTGTGTGTGTGTGAGAGTGAGTGTGCAAATGTTTGTGTATGTGTGACCGATACTAAATTCTACATGCTATTTATTTGGGAACATTTTCTCTGTACACTTTCAGATGTCAACCTGAACCAGGCGCTCTATCTGTCGAATCTAACCGTCCCGCGAATCATAGACTCCGGACAGAAAGCTAAATTATTCTGCAGCTATGAAATGGGTAATCGGACACTGAACTCCGTCAAATGGTACAAGGACGGCCAGGAGTTTTTCAGGTTTGTACACCGCAAAAATACTATTGCTGGGGATGATAGCGGGGGCATGGATGTGTTGATGTATGCAGTAACAGCATCTACATCAGATGCGATCCTTAATGTATGCAGATTGTAAAAAGCCACGGTGTCGCCTCAGCTGGTGCCTCTACAGCTATTGCTCATTTAAATATTTGATTAAATATGCATGTGTGCATGTGGACTGGTGGATTGTTGAATTGGTGGCTCCTCGTCTCACTCACCGAATGGGCGCCCCCGAGGGCTGAGAATTAAATGAGAAATGGATTCATTGAATACCGCAAATTCGATTTTTGATGCCTTTTTTCCATTTCGGAACTGCTGCTCTCTCTATTTCCTCGCCGGGTAGGTGCAATGTTCGTTTTCATTGTTAAAGCCCGCATGTGGAATAATCTTTGAGCTGATCGCGGCCAACACCAGAGAATTACTGAACGAACAAAAAAAGCGCGTACCGAAATTCATTTGGTCAGTGGGCAGGATTTTCCTTTTTTTTTCTTTTTTTCATTTTCTGTTGCGGATGGAAAACGTATAATGGACGAGCTGCATATGCACAGTACACACATTGCAACGAAGAGGCACACTGTCATTGGGAATAAGTGGAGTGGTTAAATGCATTTAAACCACATCGTTATTACTATGCAAATGATTTTGTGGTTGCGGGGCCTGGATGTTGGGAGCGCAAAACGCAAGGTGAGGCAGACAACATCACCTGCAATGATTCTCCATGGAATTGGCGTCGGAGCAAGGCCTTTATGGCTTCACGGTGACACTTTGACACCGTTGTGTGAAGTGAATTAATTGCATGTAAGTGCGTATGTTAAAAGGGTGCAAATTGACAGGGACAACTTGGGGGAGTGTGTTTCTGATCCAATTCAGCAAATATGTGAGCACAGGACCACATCTTCTGCTGTAATCTTTGTGAATCTTCGTATATTAATGGAGGGGGTAACGCCTAACGGATATTAGATGAAGTGATGTGCAAAAATTGCTTGTCTCTTATGCATGCAACATCAATTTGGATTACTATCCGAAGATAATGGTTGTTGATCGAAAATTTGATTAAATGTGCTTCAATATTAAGACATCCAGAAAATGTATTCTGTTGCACCACTGCGAAGGGAAATTCTCAGCAAAGGGGTTGTGTCACCTGCCGAGACTTAAGAGACAACTCATTAATTTTACGCTCTTTCATCTCTTGCAGATATTCACCTTTGACTCCGCCCACAACTAATCGATTTCCAGTGAAGGGGGTCACGATATCGGATGGTTCCTATGTCTGTAATCAATTCATTTGCAACGTGGAACTGGAAAAGCTCAACTCGCACTCATCAGGGGCCTACCGATGCGAGGTGTCTGGGGATGCGCCTGAATTTAAATTAATTGATAAGACTGCAAATATGACGGTTGGTGGTAAGTAAGCAATTCCTTAATTTCCCTTCTCATTTCATTCGTATACACAAAATATCGTCGGAACAGGAAAGATTGTTGTATTTGTTTATTTTTATTGCTTCACTCACAGCAGACGTATCCGGCCAAATGTGTACCCTGATTCTTAAAAATGTCTTACATGCAGTACTATTGTTTCTGATCGCAAACATTTATTGTTGTTAAATCTCAACGTAACTGCTTTGCTCTTAATCGAAATTATTGAGACGACAACGATGGGCACTCAACTGAATGGTGCATTTTTCTAGATTTCGTTGAAAGAATAAACAACACGCTTGGGATGTTAACGAAAAAGTCTTAGTGGCATTCATGGAATTTGGGAACTGCATGCTGTCTGTCCACCTTCCCCTACGTTGGGTCAACTGACACGGCGAACATTTTTCATATTTGACGGCTCCCTGGATCACCTCGGACGATAACCCCACCCAAGATATGTGTCTTTGCATGGCTGTCGCTGCATATATCTGTGGCCACCGGGAAAAACTGTTAAAGTCTGTTTCACCCATTTTTCATCAAATTAGTTTCTGTTTCTGACAAAACCAAAAACATATGAGAAATTGACTCAAGCTTAGATTTGACGCTGAATCGCTAATGGCATCAACGTTTCAAATTCGTCTGAAGTTGACGTCAGCGGTTATACCTTGTGGTCACAGAACTAGATATCTTCCACTTAGCATACCCTTCAATTCAGATCAGATCTGAAGCAAGCAACGAGGGTAGGGTTACTCTTTCTTCATAAACGCCTCCTTCTGTTAGTCAAACAATTGTCAAGATCAGCATGAAATTATGCACTAAAGTCGCCTAGGTATGAACATTAAGATAATGCAATTAGAGAGTGTTATCCGTGGATGTTCAATGAAGTCTCAAATTGAATTTCCGTTTCCAACTGCATCATACATGCCAACTGTTCATACAGTCTGTTTGACAAGGTAGTACGCGACAAAAATTAAAGAAGATCTTAAAATAATAAACAAAAAATAATTGTACTGGTTTATTTTGTTTATTTACTTGAATGCTTTTCAATTAATAAGTTGTCCACTCTCCTCCATTATCAATACTTGCTTTGAGTCTTCGAGGCATGCATTCTACTAATCTTATGGCATAGTCTTTTGAGGCAAAGATCTCTATAAAAGTTGTATTTTTCGTGATAATTGTTTGACCTTCAAGATTTTCTTTCCTAGAAGCTTTAGCTTCATTAATGCCCAAACATTTTCAGTGGTATTTGCATCCGGGAATTGTGATGGTCAATCTAAAACAACGACGTCATTTTCTTGTTTCCAAGGACTGCACCAACGACTGCGATGTTTCGGGTCATTATCTTCTTGCAGTAACCAATTCTCATTCCTTCTTTTAAACCACCATTGGGTAGATGGTAACAAAGTCGTCTTATAAATTTTAACCACGTTGGTTGCGTATAAGTTTTTTGTAAACATGAACAAATTACCAAATACTTCTTTTGAGAGAAGCATCCCCCAAACCGACACCTTGTTTGACGGTTCGCTGGATTAACTTATTGTATTGTGTTCACCAGTTATGAGTTATAGGAGATCCTGCCCAAAAGAAGCTTCATGCGAAAAAATAACGCTGTTCCATGCCAACTCTCTCATAATTGATAATGAGTACCATCGGCTTCGTGGTCGTCCTCTATTGGCTTGTCCTACTGATTCGTAGTCGAAGACTCTTCGGGGTGGCACAGTGGAGCCCTTGTGCTCTACATCTAGCCATCTTAGGCGTTGAATCCGTACACGTCTGACTATACTCATGTCGATGTACAGTCCGTACAGTTCGTGGTTGAATCTTCTTCTCCAGAAACCTTCATCGCAGACAAGACCAACGATTCAAAGAACTTGGCTCTCGAAGAGACCAAGTGCGTTTTCATCCGCTCTTGTGATAGTTCAAGCTTCCGCGCCATACAGCAGGACAGGGATGATCAAGGTCTTATATAATGTGAGCTTGGTCTTTCAAGAGAGGGCTCTAATACTCAATTGCCTCTTGAGCCCAAAAAAACAGCGGTTGGCAAGAGTTATTCTGCGTTTAATCTCGGTACTGATGTTGTTCGTACTATTAACTTGGGAGCAAAGGTAGATGAAGTCCCTTACTACCTCGAAGTTGTAGCTGCATAGGCAGGCAAGGTTTCACCTTCCGAAAAGTGCTAAACGATCGCTCTGCGGTGCAAGTAGTAGCTGGAATACTGAGGCCCATACAAGGAGTAGAGATACTGACTTATAGAACGTTTCTACTTGCTTTAAGACATCACAAATATTTGTGTATAGTTGATTCCTCGACAAAATTGTCAAGAAAGCAGTCGTATTTTGATTAATTTTTTCTACAGCCTGTTTGAAGATCGAATCATTGTCGCTCTCCATATTACTTTCTTCTCTTCAAACCGCTCTTCAATCATCGAGGTACGGAATGAAAAAAGCTTTTCTCTTTTTTAAGAAGACGATTGTATAATTGACCGATAGGTTTGTTTTTAACCAATTTGTATGCAGCTAAGTTCAATTCCTGATCCAGGGAAACATTTCTTCATTGTTTTCCATGGAGATCAGAAGCGATCCTCAGCATCCAGACGAAGAAGACAAGGATCTTAATCTTTGCGTGTGTTTCAATGTTTGTTGGACTGTAGAAGAAAGGCTTCGAAATACTTTTGCTTCTTTGAAGATTTTTGATTTATTTTTTTTTCTAACATTTTGGATGGTCAATTATACATTAATAAAATGGCAGACAAGGATAAAAGAAATTCATTTTAAAAAAACTTCAGAAAAAATACATGTAAGCTTGTGTTGAAAGTATTCAAATTTGAATAAATAATTTGCTGACTTTGAGGGGTGTTAAATGAGTACATATTATGGTTACAATATATATCACAAATTTCTAATATTCGCGGACGACTTTAAATTATAGTTATCGATAAATAGTGTAACCGACTGCATCAAATTTCAATCGGATATGGAAAGCCTATCGGAATGGTGTAAGGTTTAGATCAATGCTTTGGATCTTAATATTTCTAAATGTAAACTGCTCACGGCGTATAGAATATCATCTCCAATTATTTATGATTACTTCAGAAATAATTGTAGACTCAATCGCCTAGAAGAAATAAAAGATCTTAGTGTCCCTAAGTTGGATTTTTCTTTGCATTATGATTACACAATTGGGAAGTCCAACGTTATTTTAGGATTTTTGAAAAGATATAGTAAAGACATATATAATTCTTTAGTTTGTTCGTACTTGGAACATTCATCCATCATTTGGGATTCTAATTATGATACACAAGGACTTAGACTCGAACAAATTCAAACGAATTTCACGAGATATACTTTCCGAAAGTTATATTCTTTTGAAGAGTTTCCTAACTATGACGAACGATGTTAAATAATTGGCTTACAAACCTTAAGTTTCAGGCGTAAGGCAGCGTCATACATTTATATATTATTAACCAGAACTACTTTTTCTCATGAATATAGACGCTCAACAAAGATCTAATTGGGCGAGAAACGTACTCTTTGAAGAAAGGCATGGAACCAACTATGGTTGCAATAAACCCATTACAAGGTGCATAAACACATTCAATGATCTTTTTGGTTTCGGTTTGTCACGAATAGAGTTTAAAAAGTTAGTTCTTATATTGTTTGTTGATTAATAATGTTTATTTGAAGCAATATGTAAGACGAATAGTCGATAGATGATCCTTAAAGGGCGCAGTAAATGTCTTGTGTTTAAAGCGATACTGAGAGTTAACGCTTAGAAAACGTTTTGTTTTGCTCTGTGATGGAAATACAAACAAAAAAACGTTTGAAATCGGTATATCTAGTAATTTAAAAGTACTTAGACATACAATACGATTTTCGGTTCTGCACGTGGAATGTGAGGTCACTGAACAGACCACGTGCAGCCGATGAACTTGCGGAGGCCCTAGAAGCCTATAAGGCTGACATCACCGCCATCCAAGAGGTGCGATGGGATGGGCCGGGCAAAAAGAGGATGAAAAACTGCGATATATACTACGGCGATTGCTACAAAGAGCGAAGGCAGCGCTTGTTTGGATGCGGTTTTGTTGTTCGAGGCAGACTTAGGCAAGAAGTCTTAAGCTTTAGATACATAAGCGAACGCCTCACAACAATCCGCATCAAGGCAACATTCGGCAACATCAGCCTAATTTGCGCCCACGCCCCAACGGAGGACAAAGACGATGATAGCAAGGATGACTTCTATGATCTCCTAGAAAGAACATACGATCAATGCCCCAGCTACGACACCAAGATCGTTCTAGGAGATTTTAATGCAAAGCTGGGCAAGGAAGAAATCTTTGCTAGAGTCGTCGGTAAACACAGCCTACACGACAACACGTCCGACAATGGACTCAGGCTGTTGGACTTCGTGACGGGGCGAAACCTCACTGTAGCCAGCACGCGGTTCCCTCACCTCAACATTCACAAAGGGACCTGGCGGTCCCCTGATCAATCAACCGTCAACCAGATTGATCACATTGCGATCGACGTCAGACACTCCTCCTGTGTCCTCGATGTCCGAACGTTCCGAGGTGCTAACATCGACTCGGATCATTACCTTGTTGTAGCCAAGGTCAGAACTCGGATATCGATTGTAAAACGGAGTAGAGCAAGACCAAAACAGTTTGACGTTGGAAAGCTACAATCGCAATCGACCGCTGGGAACTTCTCCGATCGAGTCTCCCTGAAGCTCTCAGAGAGTCCAACCCTGTCAGGCGAAACAATCGACGAACAGTGGAACCGTTGTCAAAACGCCATTAGAGAAGCTGCCTCTGATGTGCTGGGTTTTAAAATGCCACCTAGAAAAAACCCATGGTTTGACAACGAGTGTCGGCAGGCGCATTCAGCGAAGCTAGCAGCGTATAAGGCGACGCTGGATAGAAGGACGAGAGCGGTTCGTGAGCTCTACGAACTTAAAAGAAGGGAAGAGCACCGGCTTCTCAAAAAGAAAAAGAAGGAGCATGAGAAGCGCGCGATCGAGGAAATGGAGAGGTGGTACGGCAGAAATAATGTCCGAAAGTTTTACCAGCGGGTGAAACAACTATCCAAAGGGTACAAACATCGGACAGAAGCCTGTCGGAACGAAGAGGGACAACTCGTAGTAGAGTCGCAGTCGATACTGAGAATCTGGAAGGATCACTTCTGCAGACTGTTAAACGGCGAAGAGGACACCAATACCACTGTCAGGCAGAATGTTCCACTCCACGCAATGGACGACGATAGAAGAGAATTCCGTCCTCCCGATCTAGACGAAGTCAAGGTAGCGATATCGAGACTGAAGTCGAACAAAGCTGCTGGAGCGGATGGATTGTCCGCGGAACTGTTTAAGGCAGCTGGAGATGATCTGGTTGGGCGCATGCACCAGCTCGTCTGTAGGATATGGTCGGAGGAAAGCATGCCCGACGAGTGGAATCTTAGTATCGTTTGCCCGATCCACAAGAAAGGAGACCCCTTTGACTGCGCCAACTATCGGGGGATAAGTCTCCTTAACATCGCATACAAAATCTTCTCTGCCGTTCTGTGTGAGCGCCTGAAACCATTCGTCAACAACCTGATAGGTCCTTATCAGTGCGGTTTCAGGCCTGGGAAGTCCACTATCGATCAAATTTTCACATTACGGCAGATACTCGAAAAAACCCAAGAGATGCAGATCGACACCCACCACCTATTTGACGACTTTAAGGCCGCATATGACAGTGTGCATAGAGACGAGCTATACAACGCCATGTCTAGTTTTGACATCCCTGCCAAACTCCTCAGATTGTGCAGGATGACGATGGAGAACTTTCGCTGCTCCATCAAGGTCGGTAACGAACTCACCGAGACCTTCAGTGTCAAAAAAGGTTTTAGACAAGGCGACGCGCTGTCATGTGACTTCTTCAACATCGTGTTGGAGAAGATCGTGCGAAACTCACACGCCAACACTAGAGGCACGATCTTCCAGAAGTCCGTTCAACTGCTAGCATACGCGGACGATATTGACGTAATTGGCCGAACTCAGCGAGCCGTCAATGAAGCGTTTGCTTGTATTGAGACGGAGGCGGCAAAAATGGGTTTAGCGGTGAATGAGGGCAAAACAAAGTATATGCTGTCATCAAGAAAGGACACACAACATCGACGACTCGGTCAGAACGTCACCATAGGCAGCTACAACTTCGAGGTAGTGAAGGACTTCGTCTACCTCGGCTCCCAAGTAAATAGTGCGAACAACATCAGTACTGAGATTAAACGCAGAATAACTCTTGCCAACCGCTGTTTCTTTGGGCTCAAGAGGCAATTGAGTAGTCGAGCCCTCTCTCGAAAGACCAAGCTCACCTTATATAAGACCTTGATCATCCCTGTCCTGCTGTATGGCGCGGAAGCTTGGACTATCTCAAGAGCGGATGAAGACGCACTTGGTCTCTTCGAGAGAAAAGTTCTGCGTTCAATCTTCGGTCCTGTTTGCGTTGAAGGTTCTTGGAGAAGGAGATTCAACCACGAACTGTACGGGCTGTACAGCGACATGAGTCTAGTCAGGCGTCTACGGATTCAACGCCTAAGATGGCTAGGCCATGTAGAGCGCATGGACAACACTGCTCCAGCCCGAAGAGTCTTCGACTCCGAGCCAGTGGGACAACGCAATAGAGGACGACCACGAACCCGATGGCGCACTCAAGTGGAAAAAGACCTCAACCAACTTGGAGTGCGAAATTGGAGGCAGCTGGCTAATGAACGTGCCAGCTGGAGAGGATTGTTGACCGAGGCCCAGGTTCACCCCGGACTGTAGCGCCACAAGAAGAAGAAGAAGACATACAATTCAAAAGCCTTCACATGACTTATTCCAAAGACCCTTTTTCCCGTTCTGAGTACACTGTGCACCTGGTGAGACAAAAGACTTAATTCCAATTTTGTTTTCCTTTATTGCGTGGCTGTCCTATAATGTTACCCTCCAAGTGTATAATCATTTGATTAAGTATCTCTCTTTCTGGCAACGTTTAGGCGATACAGTGTGAGGTAATGCTTCTATTGACGGTTCAAAAATTATTGTAAAATCGTTTCGTCAATACGAGCCATCTAACTTTCGTATGAACCACAACGTCACAGCTGAACGACCCTATACTGGGCACTAACATATCGACCAGAAAAAAATGAGTAAATATACATGCAGCTGCTCCCTCACTATCCCATTGATTTCATCTGACAGCGTTCTTTTATGACCTGTATGTGAATACGTGAATAAGACTTTCGATTACACTCTTATTTTTTACGGCCTATACTTCAAAAATGTCGCAATGGACTGGGGGGAAAATGGCCGAAGATGAATATCTCTTTTCTCATTTATTTCTTATGTCGATACTCCAATTTAAATTAAAATTCTGTTTAATGTAGAAAGCGGTTGGGCTGGGCGCAAATGAAAATGAAAAAAATGAAACACTTGATTGACAGGCGGTGTTGTCTTTATTTCGCAACGAAGAGAAGAGAGCTAAAATTGCATTCTGCTTGTATTTATGGGAAAGCGAGAATTCGGTCGATAGCCTGATCAGATATTCCGAATATTATTATTTTTGTCAACAGAGGTCACTGACTAAATGATCAAAAGCCTCAGTTCTGCTCAGGGGGCTTTTTAACATTTCTTTTTAATTAATATGTTCTTTTTACTTTCGCCTACATAAACAATTTCATTGATTCCGATGGATACATATTTAAAACCTATTTTCAATACAAATCAGAGGGGCATTGAACTGAATAGTGTTTTCGTATGACCTTGGCCATGGGTTATGGATTGACAACTTGATCAAAACATATACGAGTATATGAAGCATAAATATGACTGGTGAGAGATTGAATTGAGCTTTGTAGTAAATTCAACAAATATTCATAATATGCAGAAAAAAAGTTCGACTCGTAGCTCTACACTTGAGCTTGACCACTTTTGTTTCAAGTCTATGAGTAAAAATAGACGAATTTATCGCTCCGGCAATCCTATCCCAGCACCTGAAACATTTTCACCTATCTATGTCCAAAGCGGATACTATTAAAAAGTGCGCTTACCCACTACGCCACCATAAAAAAAAAACAAAAGAAACCCCCTTTAACCCCTTTAACCCCCTCTTCAACCCCCATTAGTAACATAGCAACTCCAATTGGTACAATTAAGGATGTCACTGACAAACAAACACTGACTATCGACCCCCAAAGAGTCCTCTTCAAACTTCAGTAAAACGTTCCGCATGAAAAGCACACGCACAAGGACTTCCACTTACCTATCAATCAATCAGCGTCCCATACCTCAAACATGATCCCAAGTTGTTCCTCCTCATGAATAACCCAAGGAATTCCCGTCTCGTGCCGCACCCATTACCTTTCAATAACAAATTCAAAAGCATGTGATCACTTCAGTTCATCCTCTTCCGCCCGCAAGCACAGCACAGCGCGCTGACCAACCGAATCGGCGACAATATCCCATAGAATACCCAACAAAATTATACGCTCCTAAACGTGATGACTTTCGCATTGACTAGCATCTCACAGTCATTTACCCATTCTCTGTGCCAACCGCCCCATCCACACACACACACACGCACACAACTCGTAGAACATTTATCAGGCAACTTTATTATTTCTACTTCATCAAAGGTTATCCTCCAGAGTATTTCCGACGATTATGTGACAAAAACAAAACAAATCGTTTGTACTATTCCGATTTAATGTGAACGTCTTTGCCTTTTGTTGGGTCCTGCTCCAGTTTCAGCTTGTCCGACGCAAGGTCATACAGCGCCCAAAACGAAGGAACAAATATTTCATGATCTACTTGTGATGGCACACAGCAGCAATCCCCATCGGGATAACCGCCCTCGAATCCTGTTGCCTGAGTGAAAAACTTGTTAAGATTCAAAGAATCCTTTTGGGTGTCATCCTCTTTGTCCTCTGGACCCGTCGCGCCTCCTCGCACTGCCACCTTCTTGTCCCATTGTCCCTTGTGTTCCATAGTGGCCCTGCCGCAAAGAACACAAAAGCCATCTTAAGTGTTCTCTCGTCGTCGTCCAGGAAAGCCTCAGCAACCAAACATAGCAAACATTTCTGAAATTTACAATCAACACCACACACAATCGCACACTCGCTCACACATCCTGTTCCCTTTATTTGAATTTCTTTCACTTCGTGTACCACTGACAGTCGTCCCTTGTAGGTTAACTCTTCTTAATACCTCTCACTCTTACTCTATCTCTCTCTCTCTCGTTCTGTGTATATATAAATCTCTTTCCTTCTTCTCTTTCTCGGTTTTTATAGTTCTTCCGAAATTTGACCCGTACATCACTGGAATCACACATCCCTACAAGTATGGTGATTTTTTGGTGGCCAACTGCAGTTCCGAGTGGTCGAATCCCCAGGCGACACTAACGTGGTACATCAATAACAAAACGGTACGTGATGAAATTTATCAAATAGATTACAATACACACAGCGTCGCCGACAGATCCAGATACAAATGTACACACAAAGATATTAACCCAAACAGTGGGAGGACAACGCCAACAACAGCAAAAGAAAAAAAACCGAAAAAAAAGAAATATTGGTGGGTGACTGCTGCACAGAGGCAGGACCTGTCCTGTCACAGTGGGTTACAAATACTGAAGCGCTACTGTCATGTGAGGATGACCGGAAGGAGAAACTTGACTCGAAACATATTCGTACTCTATTCGCTCGCTCCGTTCTTACTTTTTTTTTATGAACCCATCCGAGTGAGAGTTCGGAGCTCGAGGGTGACATTACAGTGAATCCTGGATCGGTGGTGATTGGTATTCCTCATGCAGCACCATTATTTCATTTGGGTCAATGTACACTCGCACTGACAAAAGAAAACGTGGCTCTCGGTGTCCTCTCGTCACAGTGGGGACACAACCAAGTGGATGACGTGCCCTTTCTGTTGCCACTGGACGATGGATGATTGTTATTAAAAATTAAAAAAAAAAAGCAACCAAAAAAACGGAGTGGACCTCCGAGGCGAATTGTTCAAATGGAAGTCTATACATCGTGTGTTTGTGTAAGAGTTTCGCCCAGAGAAGGCTCTACCCTCTATTATATCCATTTATTACGTGATACCGAGATGAATCGGTAATGATGGAACCGAGGCAGGTGTACAAATGCACGTGGAACTCGGAAAAAAATATTGACTAACATGGGGATTGATATGTCAATTTTATGGTAGTTGAAGAAGCTCTGCACATATTCGAGGTTTACCGCTGTTCGTCGTACATAATGCACACAAATCCAAAGCAGAGTTTGGAGTTTATCCATTGCCTCGAAAATTCTGCACTATTTCGCAGGTGAAGTTCGCGATTATATCGATCCGTCATAGGAGTCAACTCGGTGTCAAATCCGTCACACAATTTCATGCTTTTTATCCTCCTCTTAAATAACTCCATTGTTCGGTGTGCTACCTTCCGGTTTAATACGTAACTTTATGAGATTTCAGTAAACCAAGCAGTGCACAGGCACTTCGTTCAGTTTCGTTAAGTTTTGTTCACTTTTGCTTTCTGAAGTAAATTCATATCTATAATTTGTATCACGGCATGAGACGTAATTCATAAATTAATTAAAAACAAAATTTCAAGAGAAAACCAAATCATTGACGTGCACTTGGTGCTGAATTTTTTGCGTAAGTTCACAGGAACAAATTGGGACAAATTACTCTGTCTTCATTCTCATTCATTATCAAGTTTAAATTTACTTGGGAATGTAGCCGGATGTTAATTTCTATGCTACTTGACCACGTTCAATTCCTGTCACATTCAAGGATTCCGAGTCACAGACAACAAAACTCAACTTTGGTTGGGGCTACAGTCCGGTGGTCCATTCGCCTCATCCAACATATTTATCTAACTTGCACGGTCTTGGGCCTGCACCTCCAGTTTCGTACACTCTGCTAATTTATATCCCATTCCAGCTGGTTTCTCCATCGGAAGTGAGGTCTTTCTCCATCTAGTTGTCCTTCATTTTTGGACTTGAAGTCTTCTTGAACTGGAGCGTTCGTGTCGATTCTCATCATTCTTGAGTCGAGACAGTCGCATTCGTTTGACCAAGCCAATGTCGTTGTGCAGCAACGTACACTTCGTCGTCTCCTCGAAAATCATTCCTCACAAGCGCAAGAGAATATCGAGGAATTTGGCCTCGAAGGGACCAATAATCAAGGAACCAAGGCAAAGAACAAAGTCCTTAAATACCTCAAAAGTGGCGGTGGTCGGTGCCGACGGACAGCATGTACCCTCATTCACAGCAAATACCATCTGAGACGCTCTCTTCGCGATGCTCGCTAAAGCCCCGTTGAGATCTTCCGATGAGGCCAATGCCATTGGTATATTCGAGCACTTGCACAGATTTATGTAAGACCACGTCTCTGGTGTTAATGTTTGATTTACGATCGATTTTCTGAAAAATAATAAAAAGAAGTGCAGACCCCTCCATTCTCGATTTAAAATTTTGACCATTTACAATCCGCTGGTAAATGAACATAAATTATGTTTTAGAATTGCAACTTTGGATGCATTTATTGGAAGTCTTCAAAAAGAAGAAAACAATTCTGCGAATTGTGATCAACCAAAAGCCCTACTTTTCAGCGGCGCATGTGATTTCCGCTCACTTGGACATCTGAATCCAAATTCAACAGGATTAGAAAGAGTACATGTTTGGCTTTGGTCTGAACTAAGATTATTAATATCGCACGAAAATCAACAAAATGGCGGACATATAAATATTTTTTTTAAATTTAAATTATTAAAATAATTAAGAATCCATTCTTTGTAACCGAAAATGGGATCCTTACCGACCTTGACAGGCATTCTAAATCGTCATTCTGCGTTCTGCACAGACGGACGTCTGTAACGCCAAAACTTAACCTTGCATCGTTCGTTTCTATATATAATCACATACACGCCCTTAGTGTCGATGTATACATGCATAAGTGCCACTGGATCTTGTCTGAGATCTGCCATAATGCGAATATTTGGTCAATGGTGGGTTTTGCTGCCCTGAACCAGGGATGAAAATGCAGAGCCCAAAAAGTGAAGCAAACGAAGTATATATTTACAGATCGTGTAGCAGACATAGAACAACAAAATGGTGGCCCATGACGTTGTGGGTATGTGCGTCGCCCCCAACCTCGATGTCGTGGGTTCGATTCCTGTTCTGTGCGACGAAAACAATTTTCACGGCCCCATCTCTTTCGAGTCACTGACAATGCTCAAAGAGTACTTTCCTGTCTAGAAAAAGCTTCTCAAACAAAGCCGTTCGGATTCAGCATAAAATTGTAGATCGTACAAAACGAGTGGTTGATGAGAAGCTAGGCCCTGACCTTCTACGAGCTGTAGCTCCACTCATATTCACTCACTCACCTGGGCAACTACCCCAGGTGTCCTCATGTGTCAAAAAATGTCAAAAAATGCTCACCTACCACTGGATGTATTGATTTTCAAAACATAGGCGTGGCCGGGGCTATGCCACAAGCATATGGCCATAGCTATAAAATAAGAGTTACAGAATGTTACCGATTTTCGAAGACGATATATAAATAAAATGCATCCTAAATATGAATGAAGTTCTACTTATGGAGTAGATTCACATCTCTGCTCTGAACCCGAACCGATATATTTACCAATCACGCTTTCAGTACGGTTTCAGGCGCTCGCACAAAATGGTTCAAATTATCATGTCTGCGATATTCACTAAACGTACGCCTCTGTAAATTGAACAGTTTAGAGGGCCTCCTTTTAAAGTTCTAAACAAAACCGAGTAAACAATGCTGAGATTCCAAGACTGGGACTACATGATGACTACACATAACAGTCTAAAGAATAAAGAGTCGCATAAAACTCAATATATCAACCCGCCCTTAACTCAGAAAACATTCGTTCGTAAAGAGTGTGTGAGTTGAATGCACAGGCCCGATTCTTTGCAAATCCCCATGAAAAGGAATACAACGGCGGCAAGTCATCGATACTTGTGGAACTGGCCAGCTCGCATCACCAAAACACGAAAAACCTCCTGAACACGCACGGCATTCGGCCGTTATACTTTTCTCATATTGCAAGAAGTGCGAAGTAATGATACGTGCCGACTAAACTGCAAGCCAGAGTCTGTGTGTGATCAAATCATCTTCAAGGGCTCCAGCGGTTCCGTGTGCATTTTTAATAATTAATGTACGTGAAATTCACTTGTGTAATGCGATCAAAAAAACGTGGCACCACATCCCGTTCGGTGAAATGTAAATGGGCTCTCGATGTATTTGCCATCACCTGTAGTTCTTTATTTTTGATGCATTCTTTTCGAACTTATGCTATTATCAAAAAACAATGACTTTGATAATGAGCCAAAAAGGAAAAAGAAGAGAACAAAATACTAAGGCTTGAAAAGAAGACCGAAACAAAACGGGTGGGGTGCAGGTCTTAGGTTTGGACGACAGTGTTTTCTTATTCAACTTAAACTACCATTATTGTAGAATATATCGCTGAACTGCAGCTTAAACGGAAAGTGCAGTTTAAAACGATCACTATGAAACTGGCATTAGGGCGTGGATCTAAATTGAAATGCTATGTATGTACGCCATGATATGCTGTGAGACAAACTTTAAATTTCTTGCAATGCGTAGGAAGTACCTACCACAGAATCACAATTTTTGTAACTATTTTTCAGTATTTTAACGTTTTTGGTAAATAACGAACAGCGGATCGATCACAGGAAGTATACCCACGTAACAGACTTCTTGTGAGCAGCGAGCGTTCACATTACAACCAGCAATTATGTTCAATTTGTCCAAGCTTCGTAATAACGCATAAAACTGCGTCTTCATAACCGGATAGTCCAGAAAACTCGAATGTCGTAAGATTAAGAGAGAAGAAAACGCCACTTGATGCAGTAGTAGTACTCCCTCCACTAGTTCAAGCACAGTTTTCTCCCAATCAGTACCTCATTGCAGACGATGCACGGCGCAATACTGCCTTTTTCACTAATAATGATTCAGATTGATATCTCCTTCGTTGGCTTTTCTGCAAATACCCAGTCTTCTGTGCCATTTGAACCCCTTTTCATTCATAAGCTTTCCTGCCTTCTTCGATGAAGCCTATCACCCTATGCTCCATCACCTGCGAAAGGGAGCACTGCTCAACCACTTCTTCCTTTGTGATTTCCGACTCCAAGCGATGTAAAACCAACGCTACCACTCTTCAGCTGGGCAGTGTGTGTAATCATGCCCTGAAAAGATAACATAAAATATCGATTCAAAAACCTCATGTCCCACATCTGAGTGACTGGCAGTGCTACTCACCTGCATGTCGGTATTCATTAGTCTATAATTGGAAAATTCATTCTACACACAGTCCGCCCGAGTCTTATAATAGAAGAAAAGCAACCCTCCAGCATTTGATCCAGTGTTCGTTTCAGCCTCCCCGAACGGCATTCAATACGTTTTCATTACAAATTTCGATACAAAATTCGAATCGACGGCACTGGATGTGGATGTGGACTGTGGATACACCCGGCTGCGTTTGCCAGCTCATGAGGGTATATTCTTTAATTAAATTAATGTCTACGAAACGTGCTGTCTCAGCAATTCCCCGAACATGCTCAGCAAACGAATGAAACGGGCGTCTTCCTTCTCGGTGATCACCCAACGGGGGGATTCTTTTATCGGAGCCCCACATCTGGTTATTCGTCATTCATTTTTGAGTGGCATTGTGTAAATCTCCATCACCTGTGCGTATTTCGCATGCGATTCCTTATAAAACTTCTAATCTTCTGACTTAATCGTTCTCGATTGCAGGCACCTGTGTCCACTCTGGCACCACAGCAACACGAGATTACGAGAAATGCGGATGGCTTCATGCTGTACTTGAGCAGCCTGCAGATACGCTTTCAAATAGACGATCCACGTTTCATATCGACGTCAGAGGTACTGGAGATGAAATGTGTTGCCAGCATAATGGGCATCCCCTCGCTTACACGTGAATCCGTTGACCGAGCAACCATCATTGCTCTAAGAGATGCCGGCCTCAATCAGCGACTGGTGGAGAATAATTCAGGTGAGTACACACGGTCGTCCCTAACCGGCTGCGCGCTCTGCCAACGTTGGTTCCATGTCTCCGACTTTTCCCTCTCCATCCAATAAGGATGAAATTGCGTTGCAACATCGTGAAATAAATGAATAGATGGGAGAGAACTACACAGCATCCACCTTGCCCACCGGGAACTCTTATCCGTTTATCTAATGAAATGCAATGCGATATGGAATGATAATGGAGTCACTCAGCGGGCGCGGTGCAGACTGGGATGAAAGAAATTAAATTTAAATCGATTATTTCCAGGTCATGTGCAGCCGATGCTGAGTCTTATTGTCACGTTCTTAATTATATTTTCCGTCGGGGTGTTTTCGTTTAATGAAGGAACTTTCCTCGCTGCAGTCTGCAGATAGCTCCTCTTGGCCAATATCATCATAACCGTATAGACGAGCATGGATGGAGCGGATACAACTGCAGCGCATGCATTGCCGGCGGAAAGGTGGACTGCACATATGTAAACTAAAGTATAAGGATTTCGTTTTTCTTTTGTTTTTCAGATTA
Source organism: Eristalis arbustorum (assembly GCA_916610145.1). Taxonomy (NCBI): domain Eukaryota; kingdom Metazoa; phylum Arthropoda; class Insecta; order Diptera; family Syrphidae; genus Eristalis; species Eristalis arbustorum. The sequence goes on from OU744316.1 coordinate 31,278,045, forward strand.
TGAAATTAGTTTTCTAATTAAACCTAAGTGAGTTAGTATTAGACACACGAACGAATGAACGAACGATGGAATGAATGCAATGTAGGTGAGGTGAGGTAGATGCGATAAAGAGTGATTTTTGTGACGACGCAGCAGATTTTGGTGGAAGCATTTTACTAGTGTCTGCCTATTTTTAGTGCTTACACCGCTTAACATTTCATGAGCCACAGCTGGTGAGCCACCATTCTCGTTGATTGTTACTGGGCCATTTATACTATTCCTATACTCAGAGCCGTGAATATGCTTCTCAGTACTCCCTCGACTGACGAGGGAGCAGCCAGACAGCGGCGAAAAGAGTGGTTAGGTTAAAGTCGCTGCAGATGTGGAAGGAACTCCTTTCAAGACACTCTACCATCCTATCGATCCCCCAGGCCCCTTGTCGAAAAAAACTTCATTCTACCACCAGGAACTGCACGGTCTCCTGCGTATCTCCACAAATATAAAGTTGATTCTCGTCTTCAGGCGGAGACTATGGAGATTAACGAAGATTTACATGGCTCAAGATGAATGTGGATATGACCACATATTCTGGAAGACATGTTTCTCTCTCAAGTTCTTGGATGCAGGCATGTTGAACTCGACAACTTTCTAAACTGCGGCCCAACTCTGAACTGGATGGCCGAGTATTTTGGCTGGGTGCATGGACAGAGTGATATCGTAGAAAATTTCAAAGAAGGCTGAAAAGGGCATAAACTTACCTCGCGCTGTTATTCACGTCCCTTGCTACAGAAATGCTTATATTATGTAACATGAGCAACGTTTCAGCCCGTAGAGGAAAAAGAGCTAGCTTCGAAAACCACTACGTATAATTGTTCTGTCACGAGTGGAAGGGAAGGCATTATATACCGACTCCGTGCGGTCGAATATGAGATGCTTTTTGGCATGAATACTCTTTGGGCATTCTGTCTCGAAAAATGTGGGACGTGTGAAAACTATACTGGGATTCAAACCAAGATGGCGAGGTTCACGCATGAGTCGAGGCACATACCCACAAGGCGACGGACGACCACACCTCTTGTGTTCGCAACGACTAATTCTACTAAGCGTAGATGATATGAATACGCCATTTGCTCTATACGAAATAGTAATGACCTCCTCTTAGCCCCAATCAGTGACAATCTCTGATCAGACTGTTTTGATGTCACCGACATCGGCGCCACAACTAGGAAATGCGTCATTGCCTTATGAATGAACGATCCGAACAAAGTTACAGAGATGAGAAAGAGAAGGAATTCATCGTGCACCTCCTTTGTTGTTGCAACGTAGGCTCCCCCCAAAGACAATGCCATCAAGACGGTAACATCTTCGATAACCTGCCCGAGCTAAGCTAACACTAGTGGAAGCTAGCTCCGTGCTTTGATTAAATAGAAAAGAGTGTATGCAGGCACCCACGATTAACTCAAGAACCCAGCGTTCGATGAGTCTATGATGGATGCCAGGGCATAGGGACATATCCTACTACGAAGCAGCTGATGGACATGCCAGACATGTGGTTAATTTTTTCCCTGACAAGTCAGCATAAAGCGGATGGCGCTCTCTAATAACTCGGCCTATGATTCTTCATCAGCATCAACAGACTATGGTCAGTTTCCAATACACGTTACTATTCGGAATTAGAGAGCGAATTCGTTCATTTGGTTCCAGCTTTCTTTAATTTAATTTTTCAAACCGTCGACGTCTGACTCATGTTTCTGTACAGCCCATGGAGTGTGTGGTCAAGATCTGGCGATGACATTAAAATAAAGATCGGATGCATAACTTCTTTAGAAGAGATTTGCCACGACTGACTTGACTCACTGCTCATGAACTGGGATCCTCATTCTTGCATAAAGTCAGTGCAGCTCTTCGAAAGAGACCCTTTATCACACAAATGCCTCTTGTGGTGAAAGAAACAGCGCGTCGGCTGATAAGAGTTGTTCATTTGTTAGTACTGGTCTCTACGGAACCTAGGTACGTGTCAGAACTATCAAACAGCAAATTACTCGGTTTTCGCTCATTTACCGCAGAACATTTTTCTAGAAGTTTCAGTGTCCTTGCTAGCGTGATGGGCCGAAACAGTGAACTGAGCGGCGCTAGTCATCATCGTGTTCTAAGAACTGAACTGACGTCTGGAAGATCACGACTCTAGTGATGACCTAAGCGAATCACGATGGGCAGCTATAACTTCGAGGTAGTCAAGGATTTCACTTACCTCGGCTCCGGAGTAAAATGTACTAACAACATCAGTACCGAGATCATGTGTAGAATAACTCTTGCCAACCGCTGTTTCTTCAGGCTCAAGGGGCAACTGAGTAACAGAGCCCTCTCTCGAAGAACCAAGTTGACTCTATACAAGATACTGATCATCCCAGTCCTGCTACATGGCGCGGAGGCATGGACAATATCGAAAGCGGATGAAGAAGTCCTTGGTCTCTTTGAGAGAAAAGTTCTATGCACGATCTTTGGTCCTGTTTGTGTTGACAGGTTCTGGAGGAGAAGATTCAACCACGAACTGTACGGGCTGTACAGCGACATGAGCCTAGTTAGCCGTCTACGGATCCAACGCCTACGGTGGCTAGGTCAAGTAGAGCGGATGAACAACACAGCTCTTCGATTCCGAACCTATCGGGCAACGCAACAGAGGACGCTCGCGTTTAAGGTGGCGCACCCAAGTGGAGAAGGACCTCAACTAACTTGTTGTGCGAAACTGGAGACAGATCGCGCTAGCTGGAGAGGCATGTTTTGTTGAAGCCCAGGTCCACCCCGGACTGTAGCGCCACACAAAGAAGAAGAGGAATTAACAGAACTGCATCTAAGAGCAATGCTATGAGAGAGTAATGGGTCCTATGGTCAAAAGGACTCCCAAGAGACTCCTCCCAGTCAATTTTTTACCTGTGACTGTACATGAATATTAAAAGTGAGCATTTTTATTTTTTTGTAATCCACACTTTATATTTCCATTATCAGTTTTACCTCAAGAGGGAAGCATTTATTATTTTCAATGGACACGCAAGTCTACCAAATAACACCCAACCTAAGCCATTTTTTATCTTTGAATCTGCAACTTGTTTGAGGTCAGGTGGGCTATCACACTAAAGTTCGGACTTTAAGGTAATCAAACTCTCGTCTCTCAACTATCCGCCTTTGCGCACTGGAAACCTCCTCCTCCGAGTTCCTTCATTTCTCCCGCACTTTCAACAGTGTACATTTCACCACATCACAAACCATCCGTAACAGCAAACCAACCCCTCCACGCACTTGTTGAAAACGCTAACTAACCCGCCATTTGCATTCCACTTGCTGACAAATTGACTATACGTCCCTTCTATGCGCTAATTTACTCGCCCGCATGGGGATTTATTTGCTCTGGCCCAATCCATTCCAACGGCCGTCCCCCCCAAAAGCATTACTCACCTAATAGAATTGTTAGCGCAAATTTATACGCACATCCCCATCTTTGTGCCGCACGTCATCATACGCAGCCACAGCACAACCCTATCACCCACACAGCATCTAAGTTGGAGCCACAATGACGGATGTCCTTTAGAATATCCTCTCAGTAAATCTACAGCCGTTTTAATGTCCCATCTGTCATATTCACGACTGCTTTCGAGTGCGGGAGTGGAGAGGAAAAACCGAGACCCCCCACCGGTCTCCAACAACCGGGAGATGGAAACTGTAGCGCACCAATAAAAAATGATTCCCATACGGCCATAAATTATCAACCTTATCGAGCACACATCCTGACAGGCCGATTCACCATAAGAGTATGTGTACACGTACAGACTCGATGTTTCCCGCGCTTGCTGGCGGGTGATTTGTCATTGCGCAGCGCATAAAGTAAAATTTGATATCACCGACTATTCCCTTACCAGTCCCGCACCTGTCGTAATCTTCATATTATCCTTTATCAAAGCGCGACGACGGTGGCGGTAACAGCGGCGCGGCGGCACATGATTTCATTATACGTTCGCCGTCCGCCACACGTCACGCGCTGGGGTTCTCTTTTACTGTGACAGGAAGCTACCAAAGATCCCCGGGGGCCAAAAAACATCCCCCAACATCGTACCCCGCTCCCACACGACTAGGGCCTGATTGCCGGTGGTGGTAGGTTCGGATGAGATATGAGCACAAAAACAATTTTCTAACGCGGAACAACCGATTACATTTCACCGGAAGCTCTTTTGATTTATCTCCCACACGAGACACCATTACCACTCAACCAACCCAACACCATTCCGTGTCCGTGGACGCATTCACCGTAGAGTCGGCAATCTCGGTTGGTGCGTAGGCAAGGTGCCTTGATTTGTAAATCACGTAAATGGGTGAATTTACATCCAATTTCAGGACACATCACCGCCGCCCCATCGTCGCACCATTCCCAAGAATAAATGTAGCCCCGCCCGGCAGAAAGCGAACATTTTTCCACTTCACTTATGTCGAAGTCGAAAGTTAGCTTCCAAGGGAACCCAGACTCCGGCCGTAAACGACGTTTGTTAAATTGTCTCACACGAATAACATTCCGCAAATTATCGTTTGCCATGAAAACGCTAAATCATCAGATGACACTTCATCGGGTGACGTGTCAAACCACACTCAACCCCCTAGCCCCAGTCGGTTGGGTAGGAATTCTTTTGAGAAAAGAAAAAGAAAAATGTGCCAAACGAAGCGGAAAATCTTCGCCGAAAAAGAATCTGAGACAGTAAATACATTTGAACAGAGCAAAAACCGGTGACACGACACTCGCAGATCGATCGGGAACGTGGGTGACGCTGGGGGTCGGGGAATCACTGGAACGGGATGAAGGCGTACATCAGACGGGCAGGACAACCAAAGCTGTGGCGCGCACTTTGATTAATCAAAGGACATTTCTTTTTTGAATCTTTCCCGAATGATAGGGATAAATTGTTCACAGCACTTTCAATCGGATCAAACATAGACTGCAACGCGGCAATACCAGCAGCGAAGAAACAACGGAATTCCAATCACAAAATCAAACGCAAAAGATCCCGCTCTCAACTCAAAGGACCTGTTCGTCTGACGAACTGTGTAGTTTTCCCATCTGTGATATGTCCGCGTGGGAACAACTGCTGCCGGCGGGCAGTTGGGATGCAAATGTGAATGGCAGTCTAAAACAGTGTGTGCGACAGGAAGATACATACCCAGAATGAGAGATTGAATCGCTCAATATCAGAAGAGATGCTGATAGCCTTGTGAAGTTTTTATTTGTTAGCAAGGCAGTCGACATCAGCAAAACGCCAAAACTGAGTTCTCACTTTTTTTCACAACGAAATTTGGGTTTTCATATTTTTTTAGAAGAAACTTAACCCATTTGAGTTAAGTTGAAATAAGGTGGAGGGACAAACAATCGCATCCGCAATCGAAGTTCGACCCTATTATAGAATCCGTCGGAAGAACCACATTATCGGTCCGCAAACTTCCCTATCGACCCCATCTGCTTTCTGCCAATTTTGATTTTTTTTGATTCTTAATGTTATGGAGTCAAGCGGCATTTTTATGTGTTCAGAATCGCACGAAAAAGGTTTCCAAGATATTCGTTATAAAGTCAGAAGTAGAGCGAAGGATATTTTAACGACAGCGGGCAGTCAGTAAGTTAGTAAGTAGTAAGAAGTTTTTGGTAATGAACATAGTAAGTAAGATCCACATCGTTGTCTCCTAAAGAAGTTAGCAGCATTTTATGTATATATTCCTGGCAGAGGATGGATACCAGACCGGTACTGACAAGGTCTTTGAAGTTGAAATGGTACAACCGACATTTTTCAGTTGGCCCATGCCCCATGTGAATAAATTTAAGCATGAGCGAAAGAAGCGGGAAGCAATGATCATTTACATTTGTTTCTTGTTCTAAAATTGACTTCCGTTGTAGCCACTCATCGTTTTTTCCTGAAAATCTACATCACAGCTCATTTTGTTCGGACTAAAAACGTCATAAAAAAGTTTGAAGTGCGTTTTTAATAATAGCATTCCTTGGCACTACTTCACCGACATCCGCTCACCTTCTGGATTACGTTTTCTAATAGGAAAATATGCGTATGCGAACGTTTTCCCTCCGCAGTCAATACGCCGGATTCCTAAATCGGTATGGTTATTCGTTTTTAGTAGAGCTCTTCACTCGCATTTTCAGGTAATCAGTCATATTGGGTAATCGTAAGTGATTTGGCACCCATTATTGTTTGCGTACCCAGTACTGTTTGGTTTTTCACATGATCAGTCTTGATTGTGACATTGTTGTCATCGGTATTGATTTAACCAAATGGTTATGAAAATGAGATAATATTGCTTCACTCTCTTCTTTTGAATAAATTTGTGCACTTATCTCTTGTGATGAAAAATCACTGATGGTGGTCAAATTGCAGCACTACAATCAATGTCACCCATCCTTCACTCTACCTGACCCCAAGACTTCGACAGTTGTTGCTACTTGGCGAATCTGTCGTCGATGTTTCAAATATTACATAATATTTTCATCATTCACCTAGTGAAGTCCTAATCGCCATCCCCCTCAAATGAACCTATTGTACTCCGTCACTATTAGCCTCCTTCCTTCTATAAGCACGTTACCCCTACCTTCTCTATAGTATAATAATTGGGTCTGAGCGCCTCATATGACATCGGTTCGTTAGCATACACCACCGATTTAACATAGTCCCATAAAAAAACCCAGAAGTCGTAAATCCACGATCTTGGCCAGTAATCAACAAACTATTCCATTTTCAGTCGAATTGAGTTTTCAATAAGTCGATTGTTGCACCCACTGTGAGTGGCTAAGCCGCTTATCATTAAGGGCTGCAGTTGACGAATGAAATACCATGTTTCCATAGCCATCTCCATTGCCTGTAACGCGGCGATCATTGCTGTCAGCGAAAAAACCTCACTTACTTCCGGAGTGTAATTTGGTCAACAATCTACAACCATGCTTGATGGCGCAGTTGTTTGGTTCAATTCTCAGTGAAAGCAAAATTTAATATGCTTTTATCTGGTTTTCAAACCTGGTCCAGTCACAATTTGCCGTTGGGATCAAATTAACAATGGACCAAATCATTCCTAAGTGTTCTGGCAATTTCACTGTAAGCCCAATAACCTAACCAGTGCGGTTTGTTTGTTGCAGTTGAGCGCGCACCGTTGGTTTAAGTGCCGTTCCAATTGAATGTGCCACCTGGTTAGCGGTCGTCTCCTGCGTCGTCCCTCGTGAATTCGAAGAATTTCCGGACTGGAACTCTTAGTCAATGTCGCTGAATAGCTCGTACCATGCAGTTGTTATATTAGGTCTATACCTTAATTCGTGCTGTTGTTTTCAAAATTTGTTAATTTTAAGAAAAACCATGTGTACAATAATATCATTCAAAGTATTGGCCCTCTAAAGCTATGGGTTTTTTCCCATCTTTCTGGCAATTCGCGGATCCCACCTCAAAAGAACTGCGCGGGCAATGGAATAATACAAGTTACGCCATCTCTTAGAAAACGACACGAATTAAGTTATAGACAAATCTATGCTCCTCCACCAGACAGGATTTTGGTGTCGATTTTTTCCCGAATCAATGAATAACAAACTCATCCGCATTTTACAAAGTCCAGTCTCTGAGCCATGTAATAGAAAAGGAATCTGGTTGTTCGACTGATAGCTTTGTTTATCAAATGCTTTCTTAGCTTGCTTCCCTAGCCCAAAGAAGCAGCAATTGCAAGTTTTTAAGTTTTTTCTCGTTTAATTTCAGCGCTGGTTTTGTTTTCTGAGCTGAGAGTGGTTCCTAATTGGTTAAAGTCCTTGTCTAAATCCAAGTCATACCTGTCTGTACGGTCGGTCCAAAACGTAGGTATTGAGTTTAATTTCTCGTTGACAGAAAGCACGACTGATAACACATGGGTTGTGTGCCATTGCATGCTATCCTGCATTAAAGACATACAAGAAGTCTTCCAAATCCATGTCTTCAATAATAGTATAAAAACGTCGATTAGCATCTGTAACACCCACCATGGACCAAAAAAACGTTGTTTCCAGCCTCATTTGCGAAGAGAAGTGGGCAACGATGCCACTACTCTACAGCAGTCACATTCTCATGTGTGTCCAACGTACTACGAGGGGGAGCATGAGTGCTGCCCCCTAGCATATCAGCTTCACAAACATTTTCTGCTAACTTGCCTGCAGCTGTCGTGGTGGGTACTTCATTTTGGCCAAAACTTTTTTTCAAAATACGCACGGCTTGGGCTACACAGCAATCACTCCGCGGAAGTATGATACTGATTTGCTGTTAAGACTTCCAGCCAGACACAGCTGTCCGTGTCAGAATAGCATATTGCTTAAAAAAACAGCCCACCCTTTTTTACCCATCTTGGCGAAACTTATAAAACTGCCATTGACGGGCTTCTAAAAGATTGCGCATCTGGTGGGGGCGTGCGAATTTAGAACAATTTTTTCGAGAACAGCGCAGCATTAGTCTCCGCTATGGAGCTGAGTGCATTCTCCATCGTCATTCTATACGGATGCCAAAACTAGACCTTGCTCTCTAAAGCTCGTCTCTATAAATGCTCTCATACACAGCCTCAATGTCGATGAAAAGTTGGTGGTTTGTGGATCATGTTTGTTTTGACACCAAAAATTTTCCGCATTGTGAATATTTGGTCGTGAATTTTCACGGCCTGGGGCGACACTGGTATGCACTGACCGGGTTGTTAACGACCAATTTCATGCGTTTATATAGTACGACATTTAAGACCTTATCTGCTCAGTGAAGAATGAAGAAGGTGATTTGATTTTTTCTTACATAAGTCGCTTCATACGATCGATTGGCTTTGCTTCTTGAGAACTTTATTTTAAAACGCTGTTAGCCTATGTCCTTTCCCACAAATCTTCACAGATTGGAAAATTCCAATTCTTGGAATCGACTGCTTTGTTGCAGTTCGCACGCTTGGACGGTGCCAGTATTCTCGGCACTTGAGCCAACACATTGCCTTACTGACAGGAGAGAACTGCCTGCAGCGAGAATGTGTTCACTAGACTGTCAATTACTTGTCAACTGAGAGCGTTAATGCTCTAAAGTTGCCGTCACCAAAAACATTTCGGTTGTCAATTATTTGTGAACGCTGTTCGTTACGATGGTGTGAAATGTTGACCTTACTGAATATTTTGACATTGACATTTGACAGTTTGGTCACTGGTTTAAGGGTGCGTTCACAGTCAAACTTCAAAGTTTATCAACGATGTACAAATCACTTGTCTCTCGTCCTCTCATCACAAAACCCTCTTCTCACTAGTTGAATACAAATAACTATCTTCCTTTAGAAATTGATTGCGTTCCTGCAAAACACACTGTAGCCTTCGACTTTAATTTGACAACACAGAGACGGTTATTCCCATCTCCAATCATACATCGCACCAATCCACTTCAATTCAATGGAGTGTCGCCCACAATTTAAAGCCTGCCCTACGCAGTGCACTCTGCCTTGCTGCTGCCGAACGCCATTGTGTGCCGTGCATGGTATTTGCTTCGATTTACATAGTTCCGGCTGCAGGCAGTTATTTCTTAAGTTTTGCCAGGGAGTGTGTGATCGGAAACCATGCTAATTCCCATTGAACACGACCAACTGCGTCGATAGTGCGTTTTAGAGGTGGCTCTGTGCCGGTGTGGGAGTGTGCGGATTTGTCGTGGGCATGCCGTGACACTTCAGGTTGATCGCCTGTGTCGCCTTTAGCTACTACAAGAGTTTCAGTGCAGAGACCTCTAAAGGCGATTGTGTGTGTAATTAGCATTGTACACGAGCTCCACTAAGCACTCCTGTTGTTGAGAGGGGGCGAAACGAATTAACAAGGGCAATAGGGAAGGAGCTGGTGGCCCCTACTATGTATAACCACCGGCGGCGGCCATGGAATGGGGTTTAAGTTAGCAAATGTTAAATTAATTGCTTACCCGAATGTGCTCAAATGAAATTCAAGCAAATGACTGTGATATGGGGATAAGATCATTACGGTATTTAGTGATTAAATCGCTTTACGGTACATGCGCTTCAGGCCAATAAGTCGGACTTGAAATTGCACTTGGAAAGGACTTGTGTCTGTGTGTGTGTGTTGCACTTCAGTCTTAATCATATGCTGAGCAGATTTGAAGGCCTTAAGTTTTCACTCAAATGTAATTATGTACAACGCCCGAATACTTCACTGCTGAGTGGATTCATATGGCTATCATTTGTCAGCATTTGGAAACATTGTATGTTCAATTGGCCCCGCAAAAGTACGCAGAAAATCGGGCCCACCTTGAGTAAGCAAAGGTTTTTTAACATAATTAAACCCAGTCCAGCTGCCACACCTCCGTTAATCAGCGACGCTCGTTTTTTGTTTGTTTTATCACTCAACTTTCCGCACGTCACTCAGAAATGATTTCTGACACATTTATATCCCTAAGTTGACACATAAAAGTGCCAGTTACCCTCGTTTTGAATAGAAACACTTACTCAAACCTTCCGATTAATATCAAAAACAGCAAAAAACGAAACCCACACCAATTCAAGCACAATGTCAAAAAGAAGTCTGATTCCGACGGCTTTCATGCGATATGCCCATGAGAACCTGACAACGATTCTTGATGAAAACTTCTGAAGTATCTCACAATATCACCTCATCTCGACAAAAAAAAAACAACCGACACGAACTGAGACGACATAGAAAACAATTCGAAAAGCCATTCCAATAAAGGAGGACAATTCTCATAAAAGTAGCATTTAATAAATCAACATTTCCTCTGATTCATTTCATCCTTGACAGCTTTAATAGGCGTTATGTGCCATTTTTGTTTTTTGTCAAACACTGGAGCAGGAGCATCTGAAGTACATACATATCTTCTGCTGTGTTTTTTTTATTTTATTTTATTTTCTTCTGGTTCTCCCATCGCCCATCAAATAGGTACAGTGTCCTGTGCTGGTCCCTTCGGGGGAAATTATTTTCAAGACAACACAAGTTTTATTAAAAATCAACAACAAATGTACGAGTAGCTACTTGTACATATTTGCTGTGGAAGGATGGAGGGAAGAAAAACTCGAATTTTGAAAGTTTTACTTCCAGGATCTGTGTGTCGTCAAGTGTGTGTATGCGTGTGCGCCTGGTGTTGAATAATACTTATCAAGCTTTCACTAGGTCAAATAGGAATTAGTAAGAAATACAGGAAGTCAAAATTATATTCTTTTTTAAGAAAAACTTATAAATGTATCACAGACACTAAGAACTGTAGAACACAGCATTCTGTTCGAAACAAAAAACAAAGTTCATACATAAAAGCACGTTACTTGTAAATAAATTTGTAAAAAATAAATAAATATTCAAACACTTATCGCCACTCACTTATGGTTCTAACAAAGAGATTTTAAGCATTTATGTACCTCGATTTTGTTCAACAAAAGAAATAAACAAAAATTGTAACTAAATAAAAAAAAATCAGAATATTATGGTAATTATTGAGATAAAAATATTTGTTATTTGTGTTGATAAAATAAAATTGAATAAAGAAAATCAATAAGAATCAAAGAGGTGGCGTTTCTTTTATTTATGAATGGCGATTGCGATCTAGAAAACATTTCTAGGCAAAACCATAGTTCAATCTTACCAAATCAACTATTATAGAAAACCCCGAGGAGGACATGGCGGACAGAGTCTTGGAACAAAAATGCGAAGCATGCTTGTTAAAATAGCTCATGTAAAGGACAACAAAGTAGGTATTCTTATTATACCCACATGGTCCAGATTAGGCCTTTGTGTGTATGCATTAGGTACTTGTCTGAAGGTCTGTCTGAGGGCCGTGGCTTTGTGGGTATGTTCGTCGAATACAGTGCACTTGAAATTTGACGTCTCGTTTCGATCCTAAGTCCGTACAACATAAATAATCTTCAATCTTCGATTCATTGAAAATGCTCAGTAAGTATTTTCTAACTAGAAAAACTTCTCAAACTTGGCCGTTCGGCGTGGGTATAAAACTGTAGGTTGTCTCCACACGTGAGAGAACGATAGCACGCACCAAATGAGTGGTTACTAAGAAGTGACCCTCTATGGACTGTTGCGTCACCCTTGTCAGAAGGCTATTATATCGCGAAAAAAAAGGTAGAAAGGAAATACGACAGTTACTAGTTGCGGTGCAACTTGCAGATAAGTTTGAAGATAAAAAAATACTTGTAATTAGTAGATATTCATCTATTCATCTTCTGGTATGTAAACATGAACAATCTCAAGACCAAATAAAGAAGCCCTTAGAATGTTTTACAGAGAAAAGTTCTTTCTTTGGCTATGTTCTCTTTGATGCTATTTGGAGAAAAAGATTCCACCATGAACTGTATGGTCAATGAACTGGGCTTCTGAAATTGAAGGCAGCTGGCTAGAAATCCACCATGAGAAGTAAATATGCTGTCCAAGTCCACCCTGGAGTGTAAGGCCAGACGAGAATGATTCTTAGAATGTAACTTAGCACTTCCTGACAAATTAAAGGATGGTTGCGAATATTTACTGGTTGGGCTTATTTTTTTTTTTCAAATCAAGCGAAGTCATGCAACACACTAAATTTAAAATCAAACATTTTATTTTCTAGCGACTCTGCAAATTTGTTTGCTTTTCTCTTCAAAATATTTCTGTCTTCTAGTTTTTTGGGCGAATGAAAACTAGTCAAAATTATTCTTCTTCTTTGATTGGCGCTACAGTCCGGGGTGGACCTGGGCCTCAACCAACATGCCTCTCCAGTCAGCTACCTCCAGTTGCGCACACCATGTTGGTTGAGGTCCTTTTGCACTTGTGTGCTCCATCTAGTGCGAGGACGTCCTCTGTTGCGCTGTCCCAATGGCTCGGTGTCGAAGTCTCTCAAAGCATTACTAATTTATTAATAAGCTATATACTTGGGTTTTTTTTTTTTTTTTTGTGAACAGTCGATATGCAATAATTTCTATCATTCCAAAATAATCACCTTCAGACCGTTTTGTTAGTAGTTTGCCCTTAAAATAGTCTTTACATAAAAGCATGTTAGTTAATTGTTGTAAAATAAATTGTATCGTAGCTGTAAAGGATAAAAATGTCGTAATTCTCTAAAATAAGATATTAATGTAAACATTTTTGAGCTACTTAAAATAAATAAATAAATAAATAGAAAAAAAAGAACATTCAGACTGCGCTTTGAAATGCGTAATTAGATGATTCGAAATTCGGCAGTATATTAATGTAATTCAAGAAGCAACATTTACACATCCAGCATATACATATGGTGAATCCGGTCGTCTACAGAGGCAAAGAACCAGATCAGTCTCGAACGACAAAACAAGAGAGCAGGTTTTACGTAAGTCAATTAAAAGCGAACGTGATACTGTGGACAAAATGCTTGGCGAATTATTCACAAGACTTCGAACTAAAATCTGGCCGCAAGCTTTTTTTATAACATATAAGACTTTGCTGCACTAGCAGTACATGTAATATACAAGTCCTTCGAACGCGCAACGCAAAAAATTGCAGGCCACAATCGAAGCTATCATATATCTTCTTCAATTTCAAAACAAAAACCAAGAAGCGAAGCTAGAGCAAAGCGTTGGAAATTTACCGCCAATTTCCATTCAACAGGCTTCACAAGAAGAACACGATAAGACTAATCACCAGTGTTACCACAGGGACTGCATAAAGTCAGAATTACTCATTTTTTTTATCCTGACTCGGGGCTCATCATTTTTAGAAATGACTCTGGCCAGACTTCGATTCAGGAAAGGACGGTTCCAAAACCAATAAATCGTCCAGCGCTGGTGTTTTCGACGAGGACTGTACACATCTGTAAATTTGTGTAGGTTTTCCAAACGTAAACCCATGCCATCCTAATGGCACCAAACCATATTGTAAAGAACTGGTGGACGGATCGACGTACCTGTGTCTGTAGTAACAGTCGGGCTGGCATTGCTCATGCCTTTAACCACTTTCAGGATATGTAAGGAATGCAAATACTCTCTGAATTTGATTGCCAGCCAAGGAATCGCTGGAAATGCGATCGAGGATGAACTTTGCCAGACAGGATGAGAGGAAACGTTCTCAGGACCTAAACCGTCTGTGGTTAGGGCTTCCATTGATGGTTGTACCTCTCGAGAGCACAATCGTAGATGGCATTTGCCCCCAAACGTCTGTAAGAAATCTGCAGAATTTTTGTTGTCCTTTGACAGAAATGTGCTTGGTTTAAACGAAGATACCCTCTGCGACACGGCAGAGCACTTCCTCTGTCACCGTCCCGCCTTTGCTTGAATCAGGTAGCAGATTTTCAGCGCTGATGTTGTGATATCGGCTTCTGTAGGCCCTTCATCGCATGGGGCATGGTCTTCAGAAGGAATTGTAGGTTGCTGGCTGGTAGTACAATGGACTAGTATTGAGTCTGAATGCTCCAGTGTAGTATTAAAACCAGCAACAACAAAAGAACATAGCAAGCTTCTTGTTTTAATCTTGTTTCATAAGGAGGCATTCTGTTATCAAAAACCTCTGTCTGTGTGATTTACTTACAAAATTACTTGTTTTTTAAGCTGCTGGGACTCATAAATAATATAACCTGTGGTAACACTGCTGATCACATAAAACAGAAAGGCCTCACATGATATACTCAGACAAAGGAACTTCCAAATGTGAGTGAATACCAGAGGAATGATATCGCACGAATTTGCAGCAGGGCAGTCTCTATTCAGCAGTGTCGCGATCTTAGTGGCTGTCACAACTTTCGTTTAAAGTTGTAAGACCGAAAGATTTCAGATCAGTCTTTCGAATATGATGAAAAGTGATCAAGAAAAGTTTGATTCCTAAATTGAACGGGAAAATTGAGTTCCAGACATAGGTCTTGCACGGCGCTTATTACAACCAGCCAATAGTAATTGATCCTGCCCTTGGTTTTGATAATGCTGGACCACATAGTCTGGATAACATTTCAACGCAATCAACATTTGGTCTGAAAATGCGTTTGAGCAATGCTGTACCAGAAGCAACTAGTGAAACATAAAGGTAAACAGAAGGGTTTCGAACTCCGGCCCTTAATGCTATTGTCGCTTGAATCCAAAGTCGACAAATTTATTCCTCTGTTATTGTGTAACTTAGTCGACTCAAAATTCGATATACTAAATAAAGAAATAGTTTCTTAGTGGCCCGTGGCGTTGTGGGTATGTGTATCGACAATAACCTCAACGTCGTAGGTTCGATTCCTGCTCTGTGCGACATAATTTTCACGACCCCACCTCTTTCGAGTCACTCACAATACTCAAAGAGTATTTCATGTCAAGAGAAAGCTTCTCAAACATGGCCGTTCGGAGTCGGCGTAAAACTTTAGGTCATTTCCACTGATGAAAGAACAATAGCACGCACAACGCGAGTGGTTGGTGAGAAGCAAGGCTCTGGCCCTTTACGGGCTGTAACGCCACCCATATTATTATTACTTAAATATGTAATAAATGTGTAAAATGTAAAAGAATTACATATGGAAAATATTTTACAATTAAAAAATATCCGTCACTAACGTCATAGCAAAAATTTCATAATTAAAAAAATTAAATATCCAAAACAGTCGATTATGAACCATTAATCCACACTCGCCATAAGTGCATCTGCTACAAAACGCCGTCAATAACAAGTCCAATCTTCATCCACGGAAACATTTATTTAAATAGATGTACCACAACCGCATTACATTTTTCAAACATGAACCCTGTGAGCTGTGCTACAATTAGAACTTGTTTCTCATTTATACCGCAATTAAGTATTGCATTATATGGTAATATTATATTTTTTGTTTATCTACAATTCCCGGATGAATTTCGCTCACTCTAAATTAATTGTGATGCGTCGTTCGCATTTATTAATCATGATGGACTCAATGCAACAAAATAGGAACACTATTTTATACGTACATATGTGTCAAATTAAGGTACAAATATAAACCTATCTGCTTGCTACACATTTATAAATGTATTATATAAAACCATAAAATAAGCTCTATCGACACATTGGACTAGATAGGCAGGTCTATGTGCAGTCTAGGAGAGCCAGCTATAATGTTTAATAGTGTTCCATTATTATACTCAATAATGAATACGAATTTACTGCCCCCAGAGCTAAAGCTATCTTTCGAATATTCATCGATAACTTAAGACGACTATTGTGCATGAAATGCACCTTGTTTTTTTTTTTAATTTTATTCCATGAAAATGATCTTGCAGCAAACAAACCGCTTCTTAGAACATAACTCGCACACGTCAAAAGACGCCCATCGATGCACCCTGGAGTAGCATGCAATCCCCTTAATTTATTCAAAAACGTGTAGTGCAATTCAGGAGGAGCAATTCTGGTGCATAGAGTGAACAAATACAGGAAATATAGATACCTGTTAGATAAAAACAATTTAAATCTAACAGGTATCTATATTTCGCATTTGACTGCTGGATTGTGTACATTCAAGTGCGACATCTGTAACTTCGGTCGTGTTACAAAATCCTTTCGCTTTCCATATAACGCATGACAAATTTTGTGGGCCGTTTTTCTCTCTGACGATATCGGTGAAATCCGAACAAGAGAAAGAAACACTCTCTTCCAGGCGATTTTCAATGTCCATGAACAAGAATTTCAATTTTGTCATAGCACGCTCTTCTCATTCACTGTACCTTAATAACGAGACAAATTGATGTGAATGTCTGTTGCGAATTTCATTACGTTTTCGTGTTTTCCAATAACGCAGTTCATTCAATCGAATCTGCTGCCTTCGATGCCCAGTTAGAAAGTAGCCCTGGGCTTTGATATTCGACCAAGCGCATTTTATTTGAATGGCATTGCTACTTGAGGAAATTAATTTGCTTCCGCGCACATGAAAAGAATGCTTAGGATTTTTGTTGAAGTTGGAAAAACCTTTTATAGATGACACGAAATTCGAATACCAAGCAAGTGAAGTAAATTGAGTGCGTACGCTTGAAAAGGGAGCGCAATGCCTTGGAGTAGGAACAGTATTGAATTTCATTTAACTTATTCAATTGTCAATTGAAATCGTTGATTTGCTCCGTGAGAATTTGCTGAGAAAAGACCATCAGATCTAGCGCGCCGTACATTCCTGCACGTAAAGCTTGGCAATAGGACCGTAGCTTTGTATACGAGCGCTGCTACACAATTGCTCTACAATCGCTTGGTGTTCTGGTTTGAGTAAAATATAATTAAAGGCACGGACAAAGAAAACAACAGATTACTTTTTTTTCTCAAAAATTTGTTTGTTTGAAACAAGTTAACACACATTGCGGGAAATAATTCATATTAGGCAACAAATCAAGAACATTTGACCCACTCTTGGGGTTTGGTAGGATGAAGACAGAAACATCGCTGTAAAGCTCCAGTCGAACTTGACGATTATAAACGAGAATTCGTTCTCCCCCATCAAGGATGTTCAAGCAGAGCAGAAACTCTTCAAACTTGGTGTGAATAACTGGAGGCAGATAGCCTATAAACACACAAAGTAAAGAAAGGGCCTAGCTTCACAGCAACCACTCGTGCTGTGTATACCGAATCCGAACGGCAAAGTTTGAGAAGCTTTTTTCTAGACAGGAAATACTGTTTGAGCATTGTTAGTGACTCGAAAGAGGTGGGGCCGTGAAAATTATTTTCGTCGCACAGAGCAGGAATGGAGCCTACGACGTCGAAGTTGGAGTCGACGTACATATCCACAACGCCACGGGCCACCAGGGGTTATTAATACCCTTAATTGTCCGTGATCAAAACACAGCATGTGCCGTAGGGAGAGAGGAAGATGTGGTACCTGTGCACATTGGTCTTAAATATCTGCGTATTGTAGTCTATGGGAAATATTGAGCTGGGAAGAGCATTCCATATTGGCTAAAAAACGAGTCTCTAAATTTCATTGTGCGTTCGAAAGCAGGCTTAAGGGTAAACTGATGTGCAATCCTAGTGAGACGTGTATTGCTGGTGAATTCAAGGAGAGGAGGAGGCAAATGGCTAGCTGACTTGAGCATTGTTTGTTAAAATAGTGATAAAATACGAATAAAAGCATCCTATAAGTTTTATCGCTAGCTTTTGGATTCTATCTAGGAGTAGGTCTTGAAGGCACCACACCAGATATGAGCGTTATACCGAATATACGCCTTAAAAATTAAAGAAAAATCAGAGGGTGTGAAGTATTTCTTGCATCGATTAAGGAAACCTAAACATTTCGCAGCATTTTTGGCGACTTCGAATATGTGATCGTTCCAACTGAGTATTGTGTTGATGCACGTAACAAGGATGGAAAGTTTTCCGGTTTCATCAATTCAAGCGGCATTAATGGATAATGGCTGATTATCAAGGGTTCCCCTTAGAGACAGGATATAGCATCCAAATTCCACTCTGTTGTTCTTACCCCAGTTAATTATGTTGTCAAAATCGGAGTTCCATTTGCTTGACATACTCTGCCGTTCCAATACTACGTCCGAAGGGCAGTGTAGTGAGTTTTGCAACGAATATGAAAGTCTCTGTTATCATCGAAGGAGTAGATTGTATTAGAAGAAGCAGACAGAGATGATTTATAAAAATGAGAAAGAGTGTCGGAGACAAGACAGAGCCCTGCGGGACGCCAGCATTTATTTTGTGGATATCAGACCTCAGCCCATCCAAAACAACTTAGATTGAATGGTTCGAAAGGTACTCAGAAACTCATCAACTCTATGAACACGCATTTTCGACAAAAGAGCTTGACGCCAAACTCTGTCCAATGCCTTAGAAATATTAAGCGCAACTTTCTTGCTTTCGCCTGTATCGTGCAAAGATTGGTTCCACTTTTCGGTGAGATAAGCTATCAAATCGCCAGTGTACCTGTTGCTGCGGAAGCCATACTGTCGGTCATTAAGACGTTTCCGCGATTCAAGATATTTGGTAAGCTGACGATTTATCACCGTTTCCATGACCTTAGAGAAGAAGGGAACTAAGTGCTATGGGTTGGTATGAGGAGGGTGACGAGGATTCGGGTTGGACGGGCTGGACAAATGCAGTTTTCCATTTACTCGGAAAGAAATCTGAAGGGGAGGATAGATGAAAAAACTTACGCAGTGGTTTTCCCAGCGAAGAAGAATACCTCTTAAGAAATATTGTGAGAATACCACCCGGGCCAGCGGGCTTGTGCTCGTCAAGATCTTTAAGTACCCTTACAACTGTACGAGTGCGGGTACAGGTGAGGACAAATTTCATTCTGGCTGTGCTGAGCTGGCTGCAAAATGCGCCGCAAGCAGGCTTTGTCTAAAAAGTTGACAGCTGAAATTCCATTGTAATGTAAAAAAATGTACCATAATTACTTACTTCGTAGGCCTACGACACATGACTTGCTCTTTGGTTTGGTCACCAGGAGGCTTGTATTGGAAGACCCTCTTTGCCGGAGCGTTGGTGCCCATTCGCTCGATGGGGTTGTCGAAGGATTTTTACCTTCTGGACTACACCCAACTGGTAGAGTTCGCGGTTGTGTCTTCTCCTTTTGTCCTAGGTGGTGCACGCCGGAACGTTTCTTTGTCGACAGCATAAATTTTGTCTTGTCCTCGTTGACCATAAGTTCAGCTGGTTTCAACTATTTTTCAAATGCTTCCACTACGGCACGTTGGAAACTGATGTCGATGTCATCTACATATCCCAACAGTTGAACTGTTTTGTACAAGATAGTCCTTCCGTGTTTATAGCTGCCCGACGCACGATTTTCTCCAGAACCACATTAAAGATCACACGACAGCGCATCTTCTTGCCTTAAAAGCCGGCGCTGGTTTCGAACGGTTAGAGATTCCCGAAACGAACTGCATGCCACACCACGTATGTACTAGCGTATTGCGACAAGAAGATCAATTTTGCCGGTATCCCGAATTCGACCCTAGCCTCGAATAATACCTGGCGCTAAACGCTGTCGTTGCTGGTCTTCTCCAGGACTTGCCCCAACATGAAGAATTTGTCTTTTTTCGATTTGCCGGGCCTGAGTCGCACTGGTACGACTAGTGCGGTGCAAAACAGTTTCTGACGTTCACACATCACACTGAATAGGTGATCTTTAAGGTGACGTTGAGGAGGCATATCTGTAGTTGTTGCAAGAGGTAGGATCGGTCTTCTTGTCGATGGGGGATATGGAGCTGATATCCCAGTCGTCGGGCATGCTTTCGTCTTCCAAATTCGGCAAATAACCTGGTGCATGCTTTTTACCAGAACACCGCCACCAACCTTGCCGAACTCTGATGGTAGGCTATCTGTTCGTTGCCCCAAGGCTGCTTGCTTTCTCATAACTGTTCCGTTTTCCATGGTCGGGTTGTTGGCCCTAAGCAGGAGGGAAAGGGAATTGCTGCACGCTTGGTTTCTTTTCTGACATCTTGCCAAGCTTAAAGGGGGCAACAACTTTGCCCTGTGAGCAAAGACACCGCCCACTAAGGCATACTGAATTCAATTACGATCGGGACTTAACAACTCCCCCTCTGTAGGGTCACAACGTATATAGATAAGTATTCATTTATACTATTTTGTAGCAACAGCCTGTTGACTTCTTTGATTACATCGACTACATTGAAGTTCCGCAATATGCACTGTAATAAGTTCCAAAAGTCCGAAAAAATAACCATCAAGCCTTCTACTAGCTGCCCGAAACTGAAGCCAAAGTGTACACTCTTATCGTGTTACGAATCACAAAATTAAGTTACTCGCTTCCGACTAGGAGTCCCCCCCTAAAACTAAACAAAGTGTCCGTTCCCCCACCTGTTTGCCATTTTCATAGCCGCTATATGATGAAATTACGAGTCATTCTGTGTGTCGCTCCTTATCCACGCTGGCTCTCCAAACAGACAGACACGCCACTGCTGAAATCAGAAAATATTCAACATAGAAAAGTAAACATTCGCATACATATCTACGTGCATGTTTACCCAGCAGCATCCTGAGCTTCACTTCACAAAGTAAAATTTCCAAAGACCCGCGCTTATGTAGTTTTCCATGTTGCATCCGCAAACGACGACGGGTCGTGAAAATAATTCAAAAACACTCGCTCGCTCCCTTAGATCCAGGCCAGTCCACGATGTGTGTGAGTTTAACCGTCCAAACACATCATAAAATGGCTTTATTATATGGGGGGGACCTGGCTTCCTGAGTGCCATCATAAAGGTAAATATACTGAAAATTTATCTTGGGCTCAAATATGCACAGCGCACGAGTGGTGTTTGGATGTGGGCCCCTACCGGGAAGTCGCTGGAGCAAAAATTTAATAAAACCGGCCTTTAGCCTCACCAAGTTAGCTTTGCTCTTGGCCATGAACTAGCTGCTTTACAAGTTCATTTGATTGCATGCCACTTGGGATAGCAATTTCGACTGATTTAAGAACATCTCCTTAACTAACGTTCAAAATGGAATAAATTGTGAAACGTTTTCCCACGGGTCTGTGGGAAGATTGTTACTGCAATGAATTGTTTCGAAAGCACGCCCGTTGGGGCGGAGGACTTCCGCGTATTTCGCAAGCTTAACCAACGAACTAATGGGATTAGGAGTTTCAAAGTGAAGTACTTTTTGCGAATAGTTTCAGTTCTGGGTAAAGGAAAAAAGGATGAGCCTTAGTAAGTACTTTGGTGAAGGTTGGTGCCTCATTTGTGTATTCAACTTTTCAACGTTACAGCTTATCAGGCGCTCCGTGCAAGATGCCGACGACAAGGGCTGTGTATGTGTCGCGCGTGTTCTCTGTGAGAGGTGAGATGAACTTTAACAAGGATTAGCTGATGGTAAACAATTAGAAGCCCACTCAGAGCATTGTTTGATGGGGTTATGTTGACCATTCCATGCTGTTGAGAAATCGATCTTATCAATAAATTCCGTGTACTTCTTCTTCTTCTTTGATTGGCGCTACAGTCCGGGGTGAACCTGGGCCTCGGTCAACAATACTCTCCAGCTGGCACGATCTTTAGCCACTCCAAGTTAGTTGAGGTCCTTCTCCACTTGAGTGCGCCATCGGTCAGGGATGATCGAGGTCTTATATAATATGAGCTTGGTCTTTCGGGAGAGGGCTCTGCTACTCCATTGCCTCTTGAGCCCAAAGAAACAGCGGTTGGCAAGAGTTATTCTGCGTTTAATCTCGGTACTGATGTTGTTTGCACTATTTACTTGGGAGCCAAGGTAGATGAAGTCCTTTACTACCCCGAAGTTGTAGCTGCCTAGGTGACGTTCTGACCGAGTCGTCGATGTTGTGTGTCCGTTCTTGATGACAGCATACTTTGTTTTGGCCTCATTCACTGCGAGATTTCTCCATCGTCGTCCTGCACAATCTGACGAGTTTGGCAGGAATTTCAAAACTAGACATGGCGTTGTATAGCTCGTTTCTATGTACACTGTCATTTGCGGCCTTAAAGTCGACAAGTAGATGGTGGGTGTCGATCTGCATCTCTTGGGTTTTTTCGAGGAGTAATGTGAACATTTGATTGATAGTGGACTTCCCAGTCTGAAACCGCACTGATAGGGACCTATCATGTTGTTAACGAATGGTTTCAGGCGCTCACACAGAACGGCAGAGAAGATTCTGCAGGCGGTGTTAAGGAGACTTATCCCCCGATAGTTCGCGCAGTCAAAGGGGTCTCCTTTCTTGTGGGTCGGGCAAACGATACTAAGACTCCACTCGTCGGGCATGCTTTCCTCAGACCATATCTTGCAGATGAGTTGGTGTATGCGCCCAACCAGATCATCTCCAGCTGCTTTAAACAGTTCCGCGGACAATCCATCCGCTCCAGCAGCTTTGTTCGACTTCAGTCTCGATATCGCTACCTTGACTTCGTCTAGATCGGGGCGACGGAATTCTCTTCTATCGTCGCCCATTGCGTGGAGTGGAATATTTAATCATATTTGAATTCATTCTTGGAAAAAAATACTTTATGTTTTTTCCCCATCACAAACTTAGATGGTTTTTAGCTTCTGGTACACTACAATTCAGCTGTCTTCTCCCGTATTGGTTGGAGAATCGAAGTTCCTGAAGAATATCTTGTGTTGATCCCGTGTTGAACTGGTATGATGAATCTAGTGTCGTCATAATATTCCAGTATAAGAGTCATCTTAAAGAATTCATCTACTGGTAGAACTTTAACCCTTTCTTGTTAAACTATCTTATCTTATCTTTTTTAATGCTGTGCTTTGCAGTTCCTTCAGCTTATTTATGTGTGTTGCAGATGCGTTGCCCCATGCCAGCATTCTAAACCTCAATTTCGATTCCCTATTGGAATATACAAAGTATACAGACTTTGTGACATGGAACCTTAGATGGGTAAGGACATAGAGAGGTTTTTCAAGGCTCAAACATAACTCATCGATATACGTGTCCCACAGAAAATTGGTGTCGATGGTGACTACAAGATATTTGTATTTCTTCACCATATCAATCGTGCACCATCATTTCTGAAATTATTCTGTTGATTATTAGCTTTAAACTACGAATTTCGTATGTGCATCTTCTTGGTTTTTAAATCATTGATCGTTAGACCGTGATCATGACACAATTTCACCGCATTATCAAACTTCTTCTGCATAATTGCTGTTGATTTGTTCAAAGATCTACCGGTGTACCGGTATGAAGTGAGCGTCAAGATACAAATGTCTCGATAGGGAACATTTGTTGTGAACGAGCCCTTATTTTATTTTTTTTTTTTTGCTTTGACATCTGTGAAAAATATGTAGTATACATTAGGTCTGTTCCAATTGATTTGTGCACAGAAATTCGTAGTTGAGCAAATTGTCAGAAGTGGGGGTAAAATCTCTCTTTGAGAGAGTAACTGTACACAAACTCATGGAACGACGTTTCGTAGAAATTCACAGAATTCAAGAAACGTCAAAAAATATATTCAATTCTTACAGTTATGTTGTGCGAGTAGTGGGTGTTTAAATTTAAAAATAGGAAAAGATGGAATTGTTTTTAAAAAATGAATATTTGGAAGATTCAAAAAAAAAATGGATCCTTGATTTACTATTAAGTGAATCAGATGATGAAGAAGTGCCAATGGTAGTGGAAAAAATATTTAAGAATGAACGAAATTGTATTGTAAGGTATATGGAAAATATTGTTCCACTATACTCCGACGTGGAGTTTAAAACTCATTTCCGCATAAGTAAGTCTCTTTTTGAATGCTTATCTGCGAGGTTCGAGATGCAAATTCGTGAAGATAAGAGGTGTAGTGCTCGAAAAAACACAGCCGTGTTTTTATGGTTTGCTGGGCACGAAGCATGCAGCTTCAGGGACTTAGCGGATCGTTTCGACCTCTCTATTTCATCAGTTTCGCGTATTATAAGTCGATACTCAATGTTCCTGAGTGCCGAGAGCCAAACATTCATTAAGTGGCCTACTGAAGAAGAAGTGAACCGTTCCGCCGTTTATTTCAAAAATAAAGCCGGATTCTCGAAGGCGTTTGGTAACAATTGTCCTATTTTAAAATTGCATCTAATGGTTTCTTTTAAGGTTGTATAGATGGCACGCACGTTGTTATTGATCCACCACCATGTAAGGATGATTATATTGACAGGAAAGGGAATGTAAGCATCTGTGTCCAAGCTGTTTGTAATGAAAAAAAGAAATTTATAGCGATGACGGTCGGCTTCCCTTGTTCTTCTCATGATAGTTGGGTTTTCCAAAACTCGAATGTGCCCGAGAAGTTGAATACACTACCTTTAGGTGAGTTTGCAAATGTTATATTCATCCTCAACAGGTATTAAAAAAATAATCCACTTTCAGGTTACTACCTTTTAGGTGATTCTGCATACCCGTGTTCGAGTCGTCTTATAACTCCTTACCGAGACAATGGCCATTTAACAACATCACAAAAGAATTTTAATATCAAATTAAGCTCTTGCCGTGTGGCCATAGAACATTCATTTGGCATCCTTAAACAGCGATTCCGTCAGCTGTATTACTGTAAATTGCGTGGTGTGAAAAAAATATGTCACTTTATAAGAGCCTGTATTGTGCTCCATAATATCGCAAACGACGACGACTTGTACTTCACGTTCGAAGACGAAGAGGAATTAATTCAAGACTCTGTGGAGGACAGCATCCATTTTGGCGAATTTTCCAGGGGAAATGTTATTCGCGATGCTATTTGTCAACAATTAAATAACTAAATAAATAAATCTTTCAATGTATATCTAGCCATCAATTCCTAACAACTAGGAAATAAAAACAAAATTTCTTAATATATACACATTTTTTTATTTTTTCTCTTTTTCTACCATTTCTTTAAAAAAATTAAGTTTGTCTTCGTCTAGTTGTATTACCCTGTCGAGGCGTTGTAATACTTGCGCATGGTAATCTCTGCGCTCCGCCTGGTATTCCCTGCGATCCTTTTTCATTTCTTCAAGTATTCGCGTAACGTCTCGTTGCGCTGCATTCCTCGGCTTCTTTGAAACAGGGCTGTATGCCTCGTCATCTGCAAAGATCATATCATTAAAGTTGTCGTATAATATGTATGTAAAAATTTAATTACCTGAAGTGTTCAAATGCCTTGCTTGAGAGCTAGTCCCAGCCATTGCGATTCGCTCTTCTCTAGAGATCCCTTCAACCATTGTCTCATCCAATAGGTGCTCGGGATAAACTCCCCTCTTTTCACGGAATATCTTGTCCAGTTCACTAAAAATAAATGATAATTAATGAAAAAAAATTATTAATTACTTATAACGTACCGCTCAAATGGACAAGTTACTCTATCCATGCCGGTTTTATTATTGTGTAGCTTCGACTGCTTATACCGGCGTTCCAAGGTTCGATACTTCCCCTGCACCTGTGAAATCGTGAAATGGTATCCTTCTTTACAAAGAGCGTCAGTAATTGATTGCCACATTTTTGTTTTATTTTTCAAGCTCAGACATTTGCCAACTTTCGGCATAAGCTCTTCTAATTTGTCGAGCAGAAACTTTGTTGGCGCTTCTAACCATATCGCTCCTTCCTTTGTGTCCTCAATCACAGGACTAATTTCAGACACAATTATGTTTGGAATGTAGTCTTGTGATTGAGAAAGGATCTCGTTTGTTACATGCTCCTTATATGCTTCATCTGAAAAACCATTTAAAAAATATTATTAAATTAAAAATATTATTAATCAAATAAAAAAATATTATTACCAGTTTGTATCTTCCGGAATGTATTTGGCGAGCACTGCAGTTGCACATCCCTCAATTTGTTCTTGCTATTTTCCATTTTTTTTTTTTTTTTGTTTATTTTTCCTTCTATGATAAAACAAATTAATATAAGTGATTTCCAATTTCCAAAACATGTATCAAAAAACATACCTTTAAAAATGGTTTGAAATTGAAATCTGAAAAAATACCGCTGAATGAACTGTCGTTTGTGTTTTTATTTTGAATTTGACAGTCTTCAACTTTCTGCCCACAGAATTTTCTGTGGCAGAAATTCGCAGGGTGGGGAAATTTTTTACTCTCTCGTGAGCACGCTCTTCTGTCAAGAACTACGAAAAAATCGGCAAATGGAACGGCTTTGGACATTTTGCCTGTGAATTTCGGTGAATTTCACAGCAATTGGAACAGACCTATCAAGTCATTGAACAGTCAAAATCATATTTTTTCATAATCTTAAAAATGTCGATTTTGTACCAGAAAGTGATGATTTGCGGAAAGCATTCATTTTTTGTTTTCATTTGAAGAAAAGTGCTGCAGAGTCGCATCGAATGCTTGTCGAGGCATATGGTGATCATGCTCTATCAGAAGCAACATGCAAAAGATGGTTTCAACGGTTCAGAAATAATGATTTTGATGTGAGAAATGAAGAACGTGGAAGACCACCAAAAAAGTTTGAAGACGCCGAATTGCAAACGATATTGAATGGAGATCCAAAAGTGTGGAAAATGTGTGCCACATGAATTTAATGAAAGACAGATAGAAAACCGAAAAAACACTTGTGAAATTTTGCTTCAAAGACACGTAGGAAAATCGGTTTTGCATCGGATTGTTACTGGCGATGAAAAATGGATTTATTTTAAGAATCCTAAACGGAAAAAATCATGGGTCAATCCGGGACAACCATCAACATAGACTGCAAGACCCGATCGATTCGGCAAGAGGACAATGGTGTGTGTTTTTGGTGGGACCAGAGAGGTGTGGTGTACCACGAGCTCCTAAAACCTGGTGAAACCGTTAATGCTGATCGCTACCGACAACAAATGATCAATTTGAACCATGCGTTGATCGAGAAACGACCAGAATTGGCCAGAAGACACGGCAAGGTAATTTTGCTCCATGACAATGCACCTGCACACAAAGCCAAACCGGTTCAGGATACAATCAACACACTTAGCTGGGAGCAGCTACCCCACCCACCGTATTCACCAGACTTACCTCCTTCCGACTACCATTTATTTTCATCGATGAGACACGCATTGGCCGAGCAGCACTTTGATTCCTACAAAGAAGTCGAAAATTGGGTGTCTGATTGGTTTGCTTTAAAAGACGAACAATTTTATTGGCTTGGTATTCACAAATTGCCAGAAAGGTGATCAAAATGTGTAGAAAACAATGACCAAAACCTTGAATAAAATGTTTTTACTTTCCCATTAATTATTGGTTTTATTTAAAAAAAAAAAACGCTCATTTATTGTGCAGCACGCGAAAGGAATGGCCTGTTTGAAAACCCTTAGCTGCTTATTGGTATATAAAATAAAGATAATCGACCCCAATTTTGATCCTTCAGGGACACCATATTGTTCGCATTCCTTTTGGCTAAATTGTTTCTTTTAGGTTATCATGGTTCAGTGTGTGCCTTGATGAAATCCACGAACAGCACTAGTACATGGTAGCTTTTGTTTAGGCCTTCTTTGATACAGTTGGCAAATTCACCAATACTTTTATTTTTCTGAAAGCCATACTGGATTTTGTGTAAGATCGAATTTTCAGCTATAAAGCTTTAAAGCCTATTTGTTACAAACTTTTCAATGCACTTTTCAATTATCGGCAATATTGATATCGGCCTGTAGTTGGTGGGTTCGCTTTTGGTACACCCTTTATATATGGGCTGGATTACAGCAATTTTCAAAGTTGAAGAAATTTTTGCTTGATGTATGCTAAGGTTAACAAAATTTGCATAGTGTTGGGGTGAATATATCCGAGTGTATTTTTATATCTCGGGTTCTTATTCCATCACAACCTGGCGCCTTGTTTTGCTGAGTGAAGGAGTAATCTTCGAACTTCCGAGAAACTTGTTTCTTGTACGAATACTGATCTAGATAATGTTGAACTGGTATGTGTCGATGTAACAGTGTCGAGAAGATGCAAGACATTTCAGGCACATTTTGCCAAAGAAGTTCATTGTTATAGTTTCGTTAACCACAGGTATTTTCCTTCCAAGAAATTAAGTTATACTTACGTTCATAAGATGTCAAATTTTACGGAGATCTGACCTGACTTGTCTGAACTTGGTTTTATGAAAACAGGATTTTTGAGCCATTATTTCCTTTCAATTTGTGAGACAGAATCACTTCCATTGATGACTTCATCCCAATTTGTTTCAATTAATTCATGTATAGCTCAGCGCAGAGCACAATCCAAAGCGGAACTCAAATTAAATATGCCTCGCATAGTGGTGGTAATGCACGCTAATTTATCCTTCAATACTGTAGAATAGACCACTCTATAGAAAGTGTACCAAACAACAAAAGTTTTGGCCGAAATTAAGCTCCTACCACGACTACTGAACGCAGGTTTGTGCAAAAGGTTCCTGAGAATGGTGTGCTAGTGAACAACAGTTATGCTCCCCGTGATCGGACGGTACACACAGATGAGAATGGGGTTTTTGAGTGTGAGACAATTCATGAACACAAATTTTTTCTTCGAAAATGAGGCTGGGAGCAGCGTTTCGGTTAACAGTGGGCGTTACAGAGCCCTGTTTAGCACACGAAAGTTCCAATTCGTGTTATTGGTCGGCGATGTCCATTGAGCCCTTCGAACCTCTTGGACTACTATTGTCGGGAACAGTGAAGGACAGGCTATGCCCATATCCCGGAAACGATTTAAGCACGTGTATTTCCAAGTATTCCACTATACCGTGAGCTACAATGCGAAACCAAACAAGGTCTTAGACAATTGAGGTGACAGAATACGCTATTGCTAAGGCAGCCACTTGAAGGACGCTATATTCCATCATTAATCGGAATGTTTGTCCTTACAAATATTCCACAATACCTTTTTTTTATGGTTAATTTTTAAAGAAAAATTTGCTGTGGCCCGCTCTTTACATACTGGTGCCGTACAACATTTATTTTTAATGAAAGTAAACGTAACAGTTCTCGTGTGATTTTATCCCCAAGTAAAATGTTTTGTCGCTGGTCGTGGCGTTGTGGGTATGTGCGTCGACCCCAACCTCGACGTCGTAGGTTTGATTCCAGCTCTGAGCGACACAAATAATTTTCACGACCCCACCTCTTTCGAGTTACTGACAATGCTCAAAGAGTATTTCCTGTCTAAGCTTCTCAAACTTAGCCTTATAAAATGTTTTTTCGGACGAAATTACCGGTGGCAGTACTAAGGTTTCTTTATTCGGACTTTCTTCTCATTTACAGAAATTCCCTTAAATTCAGGTTCCTATCCGGAAAGTAATACACTGAGAGGAGAGACTATTTGAAGTATGTACATATTTATGAACACACGGAAGTAACTTGACACGTAGTGAACACTGCACAGTTTCGGGCTATTTTACGAGTCATAATTCGCTCAGCAAATACATAATTGTTTTGTTTTTCTTTTCTTTCTTTTTTTTTTGCTTTTACACGTGTTAGGCCCATCAAAGCGTCTACAGCGGAAGTTCCGGTACAAGCACGTACAAGCGCCTACAGGAGATTTTATTTGTTCACGGATATAAGGTTCGTCGAAAAATATTTCGTGCCGAAGGCGCTCACGGAGATTTTATTTTATCTTCTTCTTCATTTTAAGTACAAAGCTAAACTGTATCAATAATTCAAAGTCCTGATTTCCTTTTCTCTCAATTTGTCATTATTCAACCGCACACATCATGTTATTTCCCATACGGTAAATAGCCCCCAAGCAGCACCGTTTTTCTCCTTCCCCGCAGTAACAATGTCATATCAGAAGATCTGAAATGAAAGGTTTCCCCACGTACGAAACAGCCCCACCATCCGCCGCCTAAGCAGCCACCACCAACGGCAGACACTCCACTCACACTTGCAGATGTACCTTCGAGACAGAGAGAAAGTTGAAACCTCCCCCATCTTGAAATAGAGGTTGTACAACTTTGGCTTAACAGTTGCGCATTTCTTTTCTCCCAGAGCCCACTTTGAAACGGATTTCTTAAAACTCTCTGGGTTATTTCATTTAACCAAGCCACAGACATAAAAGACACAAGCAGAGACTGGCCAAGGCGTAGGGGGAAAGACAAAAAGGAACGAGGATATCAATAGATAGTATCGCCTTTCATTTCGCAACCCGTCCCCCAACCGGCTGAAGAAGATTTTTTCACTCATCCATTCCATTTCATATTTCTTCGCATGAATTTCGGATTATTTATTGGGTTCGGAAAATATACGTGTGTATGTATCTTAATCCTTGCGGCGACGAGGATATTTTGTGTGATTTTTTTTTTTCTTTATCTATTTTGTCCGGGATTCCTTTTTTGACAGATTGCCCGGAGGTTGCGAGATTGGTAAGTATAGAAACCTCTTCGTGGGCAGAGTATTTGTTTCTCCCAGGATCCGAGGAACGGCAAGCGGCGCGGCAGCACCGAGCAGGAAAAACAGAAACGACGTTGAAACCGAAGACGAAAGCATTTTAAAAGGTCTACACAATTTGGTTCGTTACTCGGAATCAATGCCAATGGATGTCTGCAGCTATCTTTCTGATTCGTTTTTCCTTTAGTATATTCGAAAAGAGCATCAGTTTTAACTCTGTTCGATTTTTTTTCCTTCCTTCAGAAGATTTTAGTTTTTCAATTGCGTTTCCATGGACAGCAGCGCCAGTTGGCGGAGGGCCTTCATACCGCCCCAGGAAGGAATTGTTTAAATGGATTGAGGGATTATCAAATGATTAGCTGGTTTCGCAATTAAGAGGATAGAAGCTGGTGATTAAGGGAAAAAAAGTGAATTGAATAGATTGGTCTGAGGATTTCAAATATACCAAATCGGATAGTGGTTATTTAATAGTAGATCGGCTTGTGTTGGGCGCCACGAGATTGGAATTGTTTTTCTAAGCTACAGAGCTGGTTGATAAACATATTCGCACTTGATTTCATTGCTGGAGAAAGATGTTAGAAGCAATTGCAAAGGAATGCTCATAAAGTTCAGGCAAGGGTGCATTTGATGTAGACCAAAAAAGGTCGAGGTAGGAAGTCATTTTCATTTTTCTCACAGTATAGAGGCATTTACGGCAAGTCTTGAGGTCTGTCTCCAAAGGATCAGTTTGGACCTACACATAATACTACTTATATACTTATTTTCCCTAAGCTCCAAAGAACAGACTGTCTCGACGTTATAAGGACCTTGCACAAAATGTTTGCTTCTGCTCTTGACGCACTTCTGAAGCGATATCCAAAGCATGGAGTGTATACAAGGCCATCTTTTACCTAAAATGAAGTTGTTACTTTGCATAATTCGTACAGACCTTGAGCACCGCATTATATTTAAGCCCACTCCTCAAGCTTGTCTCAGCTTGGCGTTCACTTTCCCTGTACCCAGCACAGGCTCAGAATCAGATCCAAGAATGAACTGTTGTCGAAAATGCACGGACGGCTGATTTATTCCGTGAGCTCGAGCCTTTGTGGAGCGCGAAGACCTCAGACTTACACTTCAGTAAATTTGCGTCTATTTTTCAAGCGGAAACCTAAGCGATTCTTATGACTACGAACTATGGCATATGAGCGGCGAAGTATTTTTGCCAGTAAAGACAGCCAAGTTGTGCTTAAGGCGTTTCTTACCCCATTAACCACGTCCAGACTAACTCAGGAATGGAAGTTTTCATCGGCAGCTCTACCTCGCCACCTCGCCCAAGGGATCACGAGAAATAAAATCGTTGATAGAGTTGCTGAATGTAGACAGAACAAGCGCGGTCTTGCTTATGCTTGTAAGATATCCGCAGAATTCTTGCCAGCTCTTGACAGAGAAGACTGCAGACGGCTGCAGAGCGGTATTTAGTTTAGGATAGGTTGTAGTGGCTGACTGCTAAAGAGCAGTCACACAGGTTAGGCCCATTGTGATACCACGCAGAGAAGGTGATGAGTATTTTCTTCCTCCTCTTCATCCATGCAGCTTCTGCAAAAATCATTATATGGGGCACCCATTCTGCGAGCATGAGTGCCAATTACACAGTGCCAGGCTATGACTTCCTTATGGGTCCTTAATGAGGGCTTGCTGAGTCCAAGTAGACTGAGTGACCGTTTTAGGCTAAGTGATGGCCAGATTTCTTTTGTTTTAATTCATGTGGTGCTTCCTAGCCATTTGTCATTGGTGGTTTTAATTGTGTGGATCTTAAGAAGATGGTAAGCTGTAGCGATCGGCATGGAAGGTGGTACCCCTGCTATTGATAGGGATGAGGTTGTAACACACCTAACGAGTTCATCGGTTTCCTGGTATGTCACATGAGGTGAATGTTGAAATGCTCGGCCATCTCGCTAAGTGACAGCCTGCATTTAAGGGATGTTTTTGAGTAGAACATGACACTGTCCAGGGATTTTATGGTGGCCTGACTATAGGAACAGATGGTGATATCCCGGTAGTATAATGGCCTAGTTTTTTTTAGTCTGTGTTAGGTTACTGGTCTGCCAGTGAAATTGCCACACTAAGACCAGTGTTGGTACATTGTTACACCCAGTGCTGTTAATTTGGCCCCAACAGCAAATGTTGACTTGTATATTAACTGCTTTACAAATTAGAAACGCATATTAACTGCTTTTATTGAGCCTGGAACCGAGGATCCCTATAACCATTTGCAGAAACTCAAGCAACTGCGTCATCCAGCCGTTCTTAGTCTAGTATTATTTACTTATCAGGCAGACGAACCATAAAGAATCTGAGCCTGAGCAATTGCTGCCTTCCATCGGTGACGGTCCTGGGCACGCTGCAACCAGTTACCAGGGTCAAGCTGTCTTACATCCGCTATGACTTGGTCTTTGTACCGGAGGTTCCGTCTTCGTCTCCTTCTCGAACCAGGAGGCTCGGATTCGAAGACCCCCATTGCTGGAGCGTTGTTGTCCATTCGCTCGAGCCAGTGTAGTCAACGGATTTTTGCCTTCCGGACTACATCCACATACTTGTACAGCTCGTAGAGTTCGCGGTTGTGTCTTCTCCTCCATTCGACTTCCCCGCAGACGGGACCATATATCTGACGTATCATTTTTCTTTCGAAGGCACCAAGAATCAGCTCTGCAGTCTTACTTAATGTCCACCTTTCGGCTCCATAAAGTAGGACTGGCAGAATAAGGGTTTTGTAGAGCATGACTTTGGTCTTCCGAGTCAGGAGTTTCGAGCCCAGTTGTTTTGACAGACCGAAGTAGCATCGGTTGCCAAGGGCGATTCTCTCTCTTAGTCTAGTATAGCCTTGCTCAATGTCGCCTTGAAGATTCTACGGTGTTATCCTGTTGTGTGAACGTCTAAAGTCTTTTTACAGCACAAAGCGAATATGGACCCAATCTTCACGCTGAAACAAATCTTGGAGAAGACCAGCGAGTCTCAAATCGATACTTCCCGTCTTCTTCTCTATTTCTAAGCCGCATACGACAGCATTCTTCGCAAGCAATTATGCGATGACCGAAATCGCGATCCCGGCAAAAATGTATCCATTTGAACCGCACCAAGAGTAACACATACGCCGTGCGCCGTGCAGTTCGCTTCGAGCCGTTTAAAACCTGCCGCGCATTCGGAAAAGACAGTGCGATAGGCAGCCGTAAACACGTCCTGGTATTAAGGTTATAATATATAAAGTTTGTGGCGTTACAGACCGTATAGAGATAATTCGAGGCCACTGCTGCGAGAAGGGTAGGATGAACGAAACTCCAGAAAAAAAAGTCATCGCTTACGTAAGACAGTTTGGTCTTGATGACTAGAAGCTTGGACTTTGGAGAAAAGAATGCAGACTAATGGGTCTCAAATATTGTGTCAGTATTGAAATAGCTCTTCTAACATATTACTTTAGTAGTCTATATCTCGCGTTGTATATGACCATTCAGATACATTTAATTATTTCCTCAGTTTTGTTTGTTATGTTAATCTACATAATAAGAGAAAATACGCTATTTTATTGGTTAGAAAGAAGTTCTAATACTGTACCAGTAGATCGCGTGCACTTTTGGTTCCACGCTCTGGAACTCTAACTGTCGAAAACGTTGATAAATTTTCTAGATTTAAGAACATGGTTAGCACTGTTTTGGTTGTCCACCAGGAAAACATTGTACAAGAAACCATTTGGAGCCATTTGAACAAGGTTGGAGTTAACGCGAGCTAACGCCAAGGAACGACATGGACTCAGTTTCGACGTCGACCCATTTTTGAAGCGTGTGGTAATTGGTGACCAAGAGTGGATAACTTATGTTATGACACTGTAAATTGAAAGCAGTCGTGGTATGATTCCAGTAAATCGGCGCAAGATGTGACAAAGCCTTATATGTGGTTTTGGTGGGCGTTTATCAACAATTCGACCCTTTAAATGAAGCCAACGGGCAAGAGCGTCCAGTTTGGGACCATAGAAGAGGAATTGTTTACTAAAAGGAACACGCCAAGCCATACTTATGCATTCACCTTGTAGGTCGGACCTCGTTCGAAGTTATTTTCACCTGTTCCTGTCCAGAGCGAACGATTTAGCTGGTAAAAAAAAAGCAGCTAACGAAACACGGTCGATATTAAAAAAGCACACATTTTTTTTAAAATGCTGTTCCTATATAATATAAATAATATGGGTGGTGTTACAGCCCGTAGGGGGCCAGGGCCTAGCTTCTCAACAACCACTCGTGTTGTGCGTGCTATTGTTCTCTCACGAGTGGAAGGGACCTACAGTTTTATGCCGACTCCGAACGGCTAAGTTTGTGAAGCTTTTTCTAGACAGGAAATACTCTTTGAGCATTGTCAGTGACTCGAAAGAGGTGGGGTCGTGAAAATTGTTTTCGTCGCACAGAGCAGGAATCGAACCTACGACGTCGAGGTTGGGGTTGACGCACATACCCACAACGCCACGGGCCAAAAAAATGCCAAAATGCTGTTCCTAATCAAATGAATTTCTAAGTTCCCTACTGCCAGTGCAATCGTTCCATAATCACAGTTTTTTTTTTTAAAGCGAATATTCCCCAGCCGCCGGTTTACGGCAATTTTTTTGTAATTTTTTTGAGGACGCCCTCAAAACATAATATTTAATTAAATGCACAAACTAGCCAATATCTACGTAGGCCCTCCAGATTGCGCATTGATTCCTCTCCTACACTCGCTTAATCCCTTACGCCAACCGAATTGCTGTCATATTCTCTTCTGGCGTGGGCACGGTGGATGAATTTAATTTATTTTTGAATTCAACATTTTTCCGTTGGGTTTTTGTTTTATTTTGATCTGACCTAGCATTACGGGCCTCATCCCCGTCTGACGGCTTTTCAATTTGGTGTCATCGCAGCGCCATGTCATCCGCCCACTTACTCCTGCATGCAATGTATATTTCAATTACAATAAATTTTGACGGTATAACGAGCTGATGCATCAGTATCAGCGGCAGCCGCTCGTCGCGCAAAATCAATCTAAAAATAATTACGACAGTTTTTTTGTCAGTTTCCTGCGTCGGGACAAGGTCTATTCTCATTCGTTCATTTTGCGAGCGGCTCCTGAACAGGGAACGCTTTTTGCTGACCGTAAACATGGTTACTGCGGATGGCATCACTCATAGTGACATTCGGGAGAGCTGTATATGCAATATATCAGCCGGCGAGGTGCATCTACACAGTGCAGACGTTTTATTTTTAATTTTTTGCCCAATGCACGTAAACTGTTCGTTGGCCGCAGAATTAAAATATTGACTGATTTATCTGGTCGGAAATTTAAGGGGATGAAAGAAAATCTGTTCATTACCAGGTGCTGTGCACTTGCTTCGAATGTCGGATGTTCACTGAGGTCAATTAACGAGGCATGTTTGCAGTTGGAAATTTTGATTGGACACACGTGGCAGCTGAATGATGGTACTCCGTTTTTTTTTTTCCGGTGTATCAGCGTTTTCGCGGTGCCAAGGAATATTCTCATGTGAACACAGACAGTAAGTTCATATTGTGTATCGCATCATGTAATCTTGGATGATCTTCTTATTAAAGGATGTATATGTAGATAGGACTGTATTAAATATTAAAAACAAAAGTGTAAGGTTATTGTTGTTCAAACTTTTTTTTTCTGTCCCGGAATCAACTGAAAAGCAATCTCATTGTACCTGTGAAGACCACCAATATGATACGCCTTTCTGAGAATCTTAGTTAATGTGGGTATTTGTGTTGTGCGTGATGCTTTAAGTGCTGGTAAAAGGAAGCAAAACCACACCCGAGGGACGGTGTAGTAGAGGAAGACCGCGACTCAGGCGCACGCAAGTGGAAATAGATTTCAACCAACTATGCGTGCGAAACTGGAGACAGCTAGCTAAAGATCGTGCTGGCTGGAGACGCTTGTTGGTTGAGGCCCAGGTCGACCCACATTAAGTAAGTAACTAAGTATGCAAGTAAAAAGAGGCGCCTGCTGAATAGTTTTTGGCTTGAGTCAGGAAAATCCAAAGCAGATCCTGAAAAACATTCAAGATGTGATAATCGACACTACGATATGCATCGCCATGTTTAGTTTTATAACCCAAAAATAAAATTTTATAAAAATTACAGGCTGTGGTGGAAGTAGAGAAAGAATTTTCAAGACAAACTCTAGCAGCAGCCGAAACGTTGTCATGTGCCTTCTTCAACGTCGTTTTGTAAGAACACGTGTAAAAACATGAACAAGAAACAATTATCGTGTCTTTTTAAAGGCAGATTAAATGAGTACGGCGTTGAAACACGGAAGAACGAAGTACATATATATTGTCCAGTGTTACCACAAAGGATTTATAGAGCCAAGAAGACTCATTTTCTCTTAGCCTCACTCGAGGATTCATAGTTTTTAGATTTAACTAAGTTTTTCAAAAAAAATAGGCCTAAACACCTAACGTAATTTTATTTCACATTTCCATTTTCATACCTTTGCAAGGTGTGAACTAC
Organism: Eristalis arbustorum; assembly: GCA_916610145.1. Lineage (NCBI taxonomy): Eukaryota > Metazoa > Arthropoda > Insecta > Diptera > Syrphidae > Eristalis > Eristalis arbustorum. The sequence continues at coordinate 31,315,259 of OU744316.1, forward strand.
TTCGGAATGATTCTGGCCAGACTTCGAATGAGTAAAGCCAATGAAGCGTCCGGCGCTGCTGTTTTCGTGGAGAACAACAACATTTGATGTACACCTCATTAGGTAAATTTGTGTGGGTTTTTCAAGCGGAAACCTATGCGTCCCTAATGGCAACAAACTATAATGTGAAGAACAATCGCAGCCAGGTTGTCTGTGTCAGTGACTCAACCCTTTAACTACTTCGAAATTGACTGAAACTCATCTGGGTCTCAGGACACTAAGGAACCACTGGAAATGAGATCGCCGATAAACTTGATGGATATGGATTAGAGGAAACTTTCTCAGCACCCGAACCTGAGCTCGGACTACCTGCGTCCGTGGTTAGGGCTTCCATTTCCATGGTTGGACCTCTCGAATGCACTATCCTACAGGGCATAACTCTCCAGGATGTAGAAAGCGTTTGCTCCCAATTGTCTATAAGAAATCCGAGTCCAGACGACGCCTTACTTTCGTAATGACGGGCCACTACGCCTTTGCCAAACGTTTAAATGTGCACGACGACGAAACAACAGAACACTTCATCTAACACTTTGCCTCCTTTATCAAAGAAGCGCCTGTTCGTCTTCCGAAGGAATTGTAGGATGATGCCTGTTAGTAAATTTGGTTAAATTTTAAAAGCCGATGTTGAATGTAAACCACACCTAAACGTCAAGTTTTTTTTCGTTTTATTTGACATTTCTCAAATTTAGACTAACTCAATTTGAACCAAGGAAAGATACACAATGGAGTAACGCGTTAAAGTTATTCAGGCTTATTATGAAAATGGACGTTCAAATCAAAATGCATATCGTGCACTTTGTGATTTGTTCGGTCAAATTAACCGTCCAAGTGTGCGTACAATCGGATAAAAATCGTGCAAAAATTTGAGCAAACCGGGTCTGTAGGAGTTGTGAAAACATCAGTCCATGCTCGTACAGCTCGTACTCCAGAAAATATTGCTGCTGTTCGCGATAGTGTGGCACGCTTAAAAGGTGCAATTGACTCAAGAACTAAAGCCTCTTGACCATTTCAAGCGTCGTCAATGCTCAGAATGGTGGCAAAAAATGGCGACAGTATATGATCTATTTTCGAAATCATCTTCAGTGATGAGGCACATTTTCACCGCAGTGGAAGCCAATGCACCCATACGCATTGGACGAACAGAGTGACTGTTCGGTGTGGTTATGGGCTGTTGGTATCATCGGGCCGTATTTTTTCCAAAACTTTACTGTTAGTGTGAATGGTGTTCGCTATAGTGAAATGATAACGAATCGAATTGGAAGATATGAATGTGGACGATATGTGGTTTCAACAGGACGGTGCAACTTGCCACACAGCTAACGAAATAATGGCTCTTTTGCGAGGCAATTTCAATAGCCTTGTTATCTCACCTGGTGGCGATGTCAATTGGCTGCCAATATCATTTGATTTGACACAGTTGGATTTTTTCTTGAGGGTTATTTGAAAGAAAAGGAGAAGCCAGCAACAATTCAAGAGCTAAAGGATGCGATAATTTGCCACATTTACTGCATAGAACCTCAATTGTGCTTAAGCGTCATCGAAAATTTTTACCATCGGATGAAGGTGTGCCGCCGAGGTCATATTATACATAATCGAACCATATCACTATTATCATAATAAGAGAAATGACAATAATTTCCTAAACAATTTGTGTTTTATTCAAAATCAACATCGACCCTTAAAATTTAACTACCTACAATCGAGCAGTCTTAAATCTTAGTGCTCCAGTGTAGTAAAAAAAGATCCAACAGAAAACATACTAGTTTCTTTTTTCACACAAGGAGGCATTGTGTTATAAAACATTTTTGTTGAGACCCATTTACACCGTTCTGTTCAATACACAGAACAGAAGCCTCTTGAACTCAATATTTTTACCTGTGGTAACACTGATGCTGTCATAAAGGAATAACATACTAGATCGACCTCTAGGATAGAACGTAAAAATAGGTCGAATATGTCTCGCCAACTGCAATTGGCCAATCGATGATATGACTCTGTCGGAGTTTTTTGGTACTAACTTTCTCAGACAAAATTCTGACAGATCGTTGAGGGTTAGGAATTTACATTGAAATCTCAAAATATGGTAATGATTTGAAAAAGTGAAATTAAATAGAAAACTAATACTTTTTAATGCAAATAAGTGTTGTATTAAGCGGTTGTCATGAGTTTAATTGTGACAGTTTTTGCATAACACTTCTTTAAAAAATGTAAACAAACCACCATTTTACACGCAATTGTTGTTGTTCAACAAAAAAGTCAAATTAATGATAAACGATATTATGTGTTAGATTTCCAGTTTGTTTGCGAAATTGACTAAAACTAGGTCAGTAGAGGGATATGCAGTGGGGAATTTACACATTCATACATATAAGTGTGCATATTCTTCCAATTTAGCAGAACACATACACATTTTTCAGTGAGCAGTTCCATGTAAAATATCACTTTTGAGAAATTGACAACCACCTATTACAAAACTGGCATACTTTTTCCTTGTATTTCACCAACAATTATACCCGGAATTGGTAATGCAATGTATAATTTCAGAAATTAAATTTTCTACCAAATTTGAATTTTCAACACAACGAATGAGCTGTCAGAATTGTGCATAAGAACGTAGCTTATCAAAACTAACATCAGAGGGCGCCGACTATCGAGGTCGATTCGCCAATTGAGTAACAAAGCCCTTTGGCTAAGAATTAGGAAAAGACATTTTTTTCGTGACTCGAAGAATTTTCCTAGGCTTCCTGGCGCAATGCAGCATATGGCGCTACAATCGAGGGTGTATCTGAGGCTCAACCAACAAGCATCAACAGCGAGCGCGATGTTTGGCTTTTTGGGTCCGGTTTCGCACGCATAGTTGGTTAAGGAGACTTTCCACTTGGGTGTGCCACTCCTCGTCTCTAGTGTCTTTCCTCGGGGCGCATTCGAAGACTTTCCCGGCCAGAGTATTAATTCCCATTCGCTCTACCTGACCTAACAACCTTAGAAAAGCGGGGTCACTAGATTGCTCGAGTGAATGAGGGCTTTGTTGATCAATTACTATCTTAGTCCAAAGAAGCAGCGATTAGCAAGAGTCGTTCTTGGTTTGATGTCATTGTTGTATAAATTCTGGATAGACAAAATCTTTGACAATCTCAAAGTCGTATCGGTCTACTGTGACGTTCTATGTGAGATCTCTGTGTTGTCCTTTCTCGTTGACAGCATGTGTCTACATCCTAATTCTCTCTTGCCACCACGCTGCCTTCTTCCGATTATGTCAATATCGTCGGCATATGTTTGCGAGTAGAAATTAGAAATAAGACGAAATTCTGAAAGCTTGTTCGTCTGGTGTTGGCGGTCCGTGGCGGACGTGTTTGGTAGGGATGCCAAAACAAGATCTTGCTGTGAATAGTAGTCCAATTCGATTGAGTTTTTAAGCATGAAAAACATACTGGTATTCATTCTCACAAGTTTCTGTTCAATACATCGAGCACAGGAATCTCTATCTCAATATTGACAGTTGAAGAAAAATAAACTCGTTAACGTCCTAAACTTACGTAGCTTTGGAGCACACAATTGTGTTGTATCGATTTCGAGAGTGCATTAAATTCTCCACTACACTAATGCAGAATCTTACTACAGTATAAAACAGCTTTTGAATTGTTGCTAAGTGAAACTCATCTAGACTTCAGCCACAACACACTATGGTCAGATGGGGGAAACATCGTTGGAGTTTTTTTTTTGAGCGCTATAAAAACCGAGGAGAGAGTGCAATGAAACAAATAAGTTGTTGTTGTATAGAAATCTATTTGTTTTCGACGCCGAACCGGTAAGCCAAAGCAACAGAAAACGCCGGCTTCTAGGGTGACGCACCCAGTTGCAGAATTATCTCAACCAAAATGCTGTTTTAAACTGTAGGTAACTATCGCACAATAATTTTCATATTTTCAATTCACATTAAAAAAAAATAATTATACATGACGATAATTAGAGTAGTAGTATAAATTCAAATTCAATTTTTCGTTTTATAAATTTACGTCTGAAATAGGTATGCCCCTTAGCATTTCTAATCTACTACATTCATTGAAAAATTCTTCTACAATTTATTATGAAACATTTTTATCCGCCTTATCCGGAGTGTAAAACGTCAATCGAGTGACAGCAAAAATTCCCTTGAAACGAGTCCAACTTCATTTCTTTCGGTACGAAAATTTTCATAGACCACCTTTCTGTGGCTAGTTTTGTCGAGAAGATTTTTCAATCTTAAACAAGAGATTTTTATCGAAAAGCCATGGCATTGCGTGTGCTAAGTCTGCCACAAAACTTACGGCAAATAGCCAAAGGTACCAACTTCACCCAGGTAATTTCATAATATTATGCATTCACGATAGGCCAGCTTCAATTTGTCATTACGTAATTTTTTTTTTACAAATTAGTTAATTACTTCTTTGTGGTGTAATGAAACTCTGTAATTTTTCGTCAGTATAATGAATATAATTTAACTTATCAGCAAAATAGAATTGTTAAATTTTGATGCTTTTATAAAGTCTGGAAAACATTTAAGGTTATGTATGTTATTGATGTCCATACTATGGTCGATTTTTGCTTTCCAGCGTCTTTGGGCGTCACAGGCTGCAAGTTTGAAGAAAGCTCTGGTCAACATCCCAGCCACGCAGTGCACCCAATTAGACAATGGCCTGAGGGTGGCTAGTGAAGACTCTGGTGCACAAACTGCCACCGTGGGTCTATGGATCGATGCCGGTTCCCGATCTGAAAACGAGAACAATAACGGCGTTGCCCATTTCCTGGAACATATGGCATTTAAGGTTACATAAATATTGATTATGATAATTTTAGCAAAGTAATACTGGAAATGTATGTCCACTTACAGGGCACTGCCAAGCGTTCGCAAACCGATTTGGAACTAGAAGTTGAGAATATGGGTGCTCATTTGAACGCATACACGTCTCGCGAACAGACTGTGTTTTACGCTAAATGCTTGTCCAAGGATGTCCCAAAGGCCGTTGAAATTCTATCTGACATCATTCAGAACTCGAAGTTGGGCGAAGGTGAGATCGAACGTGAACGCTCTGTGATCCTACGTGAAATGCAGGAAGTCGAAAGCAATCTGCAGGAGGTTGTCTTCGATCACTTGCACTCAACTGCATATCAGGGTACTCCATTGGGCCAAACCATCTTGGGACCCACAAAGAATATCAAGTTAGTGCCGTCAAATGTATGAACTAAGTAAAGGCTTATCAAGAAAATCGTTTTCAGGTCCATTGGCAAAAGTGACTTGTCCGATTACATCAACACTCACTACAAGGCCTCCCGCATCGTTCTGGCAGGAGCCGGTGGCGTAAACCACAACGAACTCGTCGATTTGGCCGGTCAGTATCTGAACAAACTGGAAAACACTTTCGATGGAAAACCCCCAACCATCACACCATGCCGTTTCACTGGTTCTGAGATTCGTGTACGTGACGACTCTTTGCCTTTGGCCCATATTGCAATTGCTGTAGAAAGCTGCGGATGGGCCGATCAGGACAACATCCCCTTGATGGTTGCAAGCACCCTTATCGGAGCTTGGGATCGCTCTCAGGGTGGTGGTGTCAACAACGCTTCCACACTAGCACGTCACAGCGCTGAGGACAGTGAGTAGATCCATAATCATTTCACATCCAATTTTAACCGCTTGGTTTCAACAGATCTTTGCCACAGCTTCCAATCGTTCAACACCTGCTACAAAGACACCGGTCTTTGGGGAATCTACTGGGTTTGCGACCCCATGCAGTGCGAGGTATGTGTGCATTTCTTCTTTATTTCCCAGCACTTGACTGATGTTTTGCTGTTTCTAGTTTATGATGTACAATGTGACACAAGAATGGATGCGTCTGTGCACAATGATCACCGAAGCTGAAGTTGAACGCGCCAAGAACCTCCTGAAGACCAATCTGCTTCTGCAGTTGGACGGTACAACACCAATCTGTGAGGATATTGGCCGTCAAATGCTCTGCTACAACCGTCGCATCCCATTGCACGAACTGGAACAAAGAATTAACTCCGTTACAGTACAAAACATCCGCGATGTTGGCATGAAGTACATCTACGACAGGTGTCCAGCCGTAGCAGCAATTGGACCAACTGAAAATCTTCCCGACTACAACAGAATCCGTTCAAACTTGTACTGGCTCCGTGTCTAAACCTGTTTGTTGTGAGGCGCGCAGTGATGTAACCAAAATATATTTCCTTTCAATATCCCGAAGCCACAATAGAAACTTCTAATTAATTTAAAGGGGCACGCCAATGATCGAAGATGTTAATAAACTTATTAGTAATATATTCTTATGCGTTTTATCTTTACTGGTTCAAAAGAAATCTGCTGCATTGCAGACGGACGTAAGTTGGACGTGCATCCGAGAAAATCAAGTCGAATCAGTTCGAAATCAAGTCTTTATTTAACTGACTTCTATTCAGAGAAACCATACACTTTTAAATTGCCCGCCTCTCGCCGACGGTCACAGCTGTCCTTGTCGTCACACGCGTACGCTAGCAAGTACTGCTTGGGATGCCATGCCACGGTAAAGGTTGCAGCATCAACTGGTATGTCAGAGATTTTCTCACCTAAAACAGGAGTTTACTTTATCAGACAATTCATCAACACATGCCAGTTGTCTAAACAAACCCGTTTCCGTGTGGGCAATGTCGATCAATAGGTCTTCGCTGGCCGAGGCTAAGAGCTTCCCGTCATAACTAAACGATATTGTCCGCACAGGCCAATCCAACCGCGAAAGTACTCTCAAGCATGCCAACTCATTCGCATCCCATATCGAAACAAGCGCGTCTGCAGATCCTGTCGCAAAATACTTTCCTACAAAGAAAAACACATGCAATGGTACGACTAGTTCCTTGTTCACTATTCACTTACCGGTAGGATCGAACTCAATGCAAATGCACGTGGCAGGATGGGCTTTCAGTACGTGTTGCAACTCCAGTCCAGGATAGTTCAAAATATGTACGCAACCCAGACCGTTCGTGAGAAAGAACATGTCACTTGTGTTGTTCCACGCTATCTCATTCACCTGCAAGTGCGAACTGGTGTTGTCACAGTCGAATAGATTATACCAAATTTTACCTCAAAATTAAATTGTTCCTCGGCACGAATTTTATTAGTTCTAGTGTCGATGAATGTCACCAAATCTTCCTTGTTTCCCACTGCGATGGTTTTCCCATCGGGTGACCATGTGATATTTATATTTTCTCCCTTTGTATTTGTAACTGTGGAACATTTTCCCGCACGAATATCCCAAATACGTACTGTCTTGTCACCGCTGGCCGTACTCAAAAGTTCCGGTGTAAATGCATGCCAACAGAGTTGATCCACTGATCCAGTGTGTCCGCGGTATGTGCTCTCCTTATTCTGCAAAAGCTATGAATTCAGACTACATCCAGGGTAAAGATATTGTTGAAGACTTACCAAACGCTCACGATCTAAAGTAAATACAGCAACAGTTTTGTCAAATGATCCAGATGCAAGGCGTTTTCCATCACAACTCCAACCAACCGAATGTACCTAAAATATGAGACATGTCAATGCTTTATTTATGAAAATTTAAAAGTCGGTGATACCTTGGATGTATGAGCCTTTTGTTCCTTGATTTTATTGTGAGCTTTAAAAAAGTTTTGTAAATCTTCTACTATTGCATTTTTGCGACCCATTTTATTGTGGAAAAATTGTAGCGTATTCAAAACAAATTTTATTGAAAATGACAAGTAAACAATACCCGGTGAACAGCATCGAATGTAAAATGTCAGTCTAATTATTCCAGGGATGGCATAAAGTGAAAAGTGTTGGTTAACCTCATTAGAGTAACGTCGTAATTTTATGGATGTTAATTAAATTCAGAGACAAAACATTTATTCGAATTAATACAAGGAATGTAATATTTCTTTATTCCATTCAGTTGCGCTTTCACCGTAAAACCAATTTTCTCACGGAATTTAGCGTAGGTTGATCCCGTAACGGACTTCCATCAACTGTACTTTGGCAACGAAAATTGTGTTTTTTTTTTAAAAGATTCTATTAAACTGAAATATCAATCCGCAACTTTTGAATATTTGCCAATTTAATGCTTTCATTTACATATTTCATCATGTGGAAATCAGTACACCGACACCATGTCTCTCTGACGACCCTGTTAAGCTGACTAGAAATTTGTCAACTGGACTGAATACTTTTTTTTTCCAAGAACATAAAGAAATTAAAAGTGTCTACTGTCCTCGTACGTGTAAAATTTATTTCGCATAACTTGCCTCAAATACAAATAAACAAAGTAATATTATGACATCCGCATTTTCGACCTTAGAAAGTGTATCGCTTGAAAGACAATCCGAAACAGATACCGATATCGAGGCCACTTTCGAGCAAATTTGGTCGGAAAAACATCAAAAAGTTTGTTGTAATTGGATAAAACAGAATAACTACAAAAATGTTTGTCACCATATAATTGCCATTGAATATTTTACGAACTAATGGTTGCTTCTTGTAGGTTTGCCTTCAATTTCCCGATAGCTATATTCCGCACAGTGTTAAGATTTCCGATAGCTTAAAGACTGAGTGCAAGACGAATGTATTTGTACTTGCTGATACTTCGTATGGAAGCTGCTGTGTCGATGAGGTACGAAATACCTATTCACTTGTCCGGCAAAACCCATTACGTCGGCTTACTTCTATTTTATTTCGCAGATAGCTGCAGCCCATGTAGAAGCAGACTGCTTAATTCATTTTGGGAACGCATGTAGAAGTAAAGTCTCACGCTTGGCTGTACTGTATATGTTCCCCGACCTACCGTTTGATGTTGATGTGCTTCTGCAAAAACTTGAGACACTGAAGGATAGTGGAAAACCTGTATCGATTTTTTTGGATATAGGATATCACTATGTTCTCGAGCAGGTGGAAGAAAATTTCATTGGGAGAATAAAGGAAATTCTCCCGGGACTGCAAGTTACAATTGATGTGTACCCCTTCGATGAAGATGGCAAGGTTGATCATGACACTTCGGAGGACAGGATTTGTGTTTTCGTTGGCGCAGATAATAATCGATACTTTAACTTGTCACTCACAGCTAAAGGTTAGGAAAAAGCTTTCCTCATGCTTCACCTACTATAGGCTCTATTTCTGTTTTCAGCATCGAAATGGTACATCTATACTCCAGATACTAAAAACTTTGAAGAGAAGAATCCCCTCACTGCCAGCTACATTCGACGACGTTACTTTTACATTGAAAAATGTAAAGATGCCAAGATGCTCGGACTGATTGTGGCCACATTAACATCTGATGGGTATTTAGATGTTGTCTCCCGTGTTCAAAAGATGGCCAAGAGCCGCAACATCAAAACACAAATCATTTCCGTCGGTCGCATCAATCCAGCGAAACTTGCCAATTTCCTTGAAATTGATTGTTTCGTTATGATTGGGTGTCCCTTCAATAACATGTACACCTCTAAGGAGTTTTACAAGCCCATAGTTTCGGTCTTTGAGGCGGAAATGGCACTGAACCCGGCATGGCACATGAAGTATCCAGACATATATGTCACAGATTTTAAGCAAATTCTTCCCCAAGGAAGCAATTACATGGAGTTCAATGCCAGTGATGTTAATGAAACCGACGTTAGCTTAGTTGGAGGCGGGATTCGCAGTGCTGGGGCAGAAAACGCCTCGGATGACAAGGAAAACGGAAGCCAGGAAGTGGCACAAATGGCGAAAATGCATCTGATGGAAACAAACAATGGACTGACTTTTGAGGATAGAACATGGAAGGGACTCGATCCGGCATTGGGATGTACTGAGCCGGCGAAAATCGAAAAAGGACTTAGTGGGATACCCATCAAATACACACATGACTAAATGAGTGTCCATTGCAGCAATATTTTTTTTTACATTTTTTAATAAATTCCTCGCTTACAATACACAAACAATGCTTATAGACAAAGGATGCTATATGTATGTCCAATTACATGGCGGTTCATTTAAACGCTTATTCAATCAGTCTTATGAAATGGCTTTTCAATTCCTAGTGCCAATATATTGACTAATCGCGAGGTAAAGACGTGTAATCACAACGAACTCTATCTAGCTACTGGATACGTATAATGATGACTGATATTCACTTAAAGCCGACGATAGGAATCATCAGCATTCCCCACAAATATCATGATTTTTATAATAATTTGCTTTTCGTCAATGGCACTGCGTGTGTGTATGTGTATACAGCTTGTGTTGACTTAAAATCAAATACTTTACCACTGTGAATGACGATTTTGCTCGAAATATACATGTAAATAATTGTTTTTAAATTTGCGGCAGCTGTTAAATAAAATTGAAGCATGTGTATCCTGGATGCAAGCCATCCGTTGGAGCACGTTCGGCTGGGTAAGTTCACTTACTTAAGGTAGCGCTAAAAACCGGGATAGACCTAAACCTCAACCAATAGCAATAACAGTCGGTTGGATAAGCGCGCATGTGTTGGTTGAGGTCCATGCCCACTTGAGTGTGCGGTCTTCATCTACTACGATCTCCCTTGGGGACCGATTCGAAGAGTTTCCAGAAATGAAAACTGACTCACTCCTATTGCGTATTCCATCGTTAACGAAACTTTGCTCCGAACTCCGAAAAATCTGTTGCAGAATTCAATCATAAAAAATAATCTGCTAAAAATTCTTAAATATACATTTTTCCTTGTTTGTACGTTACGTCGAATTGTAAGAATGGATTCTGTGATAAGACTGAATATTTCACAAGAGTATGAGTATATTCAACTTGTGGAATTAAAAATGTCGAGTCGTGTCAACCTAAAAAATACAGAATGAGGTCGCTCGAGTAAGAACGCCGAGCGAACGACCGTGTCCCATTTTGTTCGAGAACTTTCGAATGTTCAGTAATGTTTAATGGAAATACCTACAAATGGCCCTCAGCTATGGATAATGTTTTATTACGACTGGCAAACGCAGAATCCCAGTACCACCAATCATTGCACAACACCTCTCTTGCAGTCATAGTCGACAATGGAACTGTCATCCCCCATCAGATTTCTCAAATCTCTCAAAGTTGATGACAAAAGCCGTCTCAACAGCAGTTCAGATGTCCACAATATCAAAATAAAATGTACGACAGATCTACCTTTAGTGGATAGTCCATTTTGAGGATCACAGACGAAGGTGCAAGCATTATATTTTGATTAATCTTATGTAATATCTTTCAATAAACGTACCCCACAAAACCGCATAATTTTCACCCTCCAAACTAAGAGAAACAACGAATCGTAAAATTTGCTTAACTTCGACTTGGCCACACTTCAGCTACACCTCCTTAAAAGAGAACATCAATCAACCCACGCTACTTACCAAGCCAAATTAGATCGGATAAGACTGTTCATCATAAATGCAGTGGTAAAAAAGGCCCTGTCAGGTATCAAAGTGCGATCATTGATTCTGGGTGCTCAATGGTATGACAGATGCAGATGCAGAAGGACGTGGAAGAGTGTTTAAGCGTGTGAATTTTCCTACAGATCTGCACGAAAAATATTGTTTTCCCTTTCTGACATAGTGGCATAAGAGGCTCTGCATACTACAGTTCACACATACTACAGTACAGAGTTCAGTTATTAAGTTTTTTTTACATTTTTCTTAGTCATAACCTGTACAGCTGCTATATATCCATACATATTGATAGTATAAGTCGAAAGACATAGTTTAAGATTAAGTTTAGCTTAGAGTGCCCGCCTAGGGCCAGTAAGTTAGATATAGAAACATTATACGTCCAACTAGTTTTAAGCATTTTTGTCTAGTATATAAGATTGTCATGAATTTCAAAAATAAAAATGAATTAAAATGAAAAAAAAAAAAAATGAAATGGCTCTGCATACTACAGCCATGATGATGTTAACCTGATATGAAATTAATGGTGCACAACCAAGTAGCAAAAAACGTAAACGACTTTATATGCAGAGGTGACGAAGAGAAAATAGGGGAACACTTGTCGCTACCTTTGTCACCAACCTAGTCCTTGAATCGATTCCATCGATTTTCAGCTTCGATTTATGCGAAATAACGTATCTTCTTCAAAGAATAATGATGCGCGTTGGTTTTTTTGTTAAATATATCTGTACATATTTATACACCACGTTCTCACCTCTTTTTGCGTGGTTTCACCTTCTGCGCAAAGTGAGTTGAGATTCGAAGAAATATAGGCATTTCGTGCAAAGCGACGTCCTGCGAATCTGGCCAGATGTTTGAAAATCGGGCGAGATAAAATCCCGCATTTTCGGAAAAGTGATAAATAAATTTCCGTGTCACCAAATCTTCACACTAAGGCAGATCCTGGAGAACACCTGCGAGTTTCAAATCGATACTCACCATCTTTTCATCGATCTTAATGGCAGCATACAACAGCATTCATCGCAAGGAGCTATTCGAAGCGATGGCCGAATTCGGGATCCCGGGAAAAAATTGATCCGGTTGTATCGCACCACGCTAACACATACGCAATGCACCGTGCAGTTCGGTTCAAAAACCTCCGAACCGTTCGAAACCTGCACCGGATTTCGGCAAGGAGATGCGCTGTCCCGTGATTTCTTCAATTTGGTACTGGAGAAGATAGTGCGGCGGGCAAAAGTCAACGCGGAAGGCACTATCTTCTACAAGTCAGTCCAGCTGTTGGGATACGCTGATGACATCGACATTATCGCGCGGTCCCAACGTGCCATAGTGGAAGCTTTCACGGCAATTGAGGAACAGGCGAAACGAGCTGGTCTTAAGATCAACGAGGACAAGAGCAAATATTTACTGTCGAGCAAAAAAACGATCCGCCGCACAACACCTAGGCCAAAACGTCACAATCGACAGCTACCATTTTGAGGTAGTTAAGAAAAACTCCACGAATGACATCGTAGTGGAGATCCGACGTAGAATCGCCCTTGGCAACCGATTCTACTTCGGTCTGTGAAAACAACTGGGCTCGAAACTCCTGACTCGAAGGACCAAAGTCATGCCCCACAAAACCCTTATACTGCCAGTCCTACTTTATGGAGCCGAAAGCTGGACATTAAGTAAGGCTGCGGAGCTGGTTCTTGGTGCCTTCGAGAGAAAAATTCTACGTCGGATATATGGTCCCGTCTGCGAGGAAGTCGAATGGAGGAGAAGACACAACCGCGAGCTCTACGAGCTGTACAAGGATGTGGATGTAGTCCGGAAGGCAAAAATTGAACGGAATTACGAACTCCGCCTTAGGTACGTACGGACGATCCAAGATTTGGAGGAAAACATCACTCGCATTGCTGTGCAAATACTGGTCGTAACGTTAGAAGCAGTTGTCCACAATTATACCTTCAGAGTAAACCTTGTACGATGTTATATTCAAAAAGTGGTGGCCTTCGTTCTGGAAATTTTCGTGTTAAGGTTCAATTCCTGATCCGACAAAAATTATGTTCACAGAACCACCTCTTTCGACTCACTGACAATGCTCATGGGTTCATAGCTCTTTGTCTAGAAAGCTTCTCAAACTTGACTTGGTGTAAAACACAACACGAGAAGCTAGATTTTGGGCCTCTACGAGCTGTAGCTACTCAAAAGTAAATTGTCCCACAGTGTTCTGTGTTAGACCACAATGTAGTTTCCACCAGTCCAATTTTGTTTAATTTGAAAAAAATTAGGTACTCCCTGTAGAAGAGCAAGTTAAATAAATAACATAGTCATACTTAATTCCAATCTTGTGTGGAAGGCTAACACGGATAATCGTAAAAAGAAGGTGATGTGGCATCTCAAAGCAGGTGTCATATACTGGGTAGATATACAGTAGTGCCTTTTCAGTGTAGAGAGAGCGCTGGAAAATAAATATCTCCTAAGGCGGTCACAAAAGTCCAAAGTCGACTTGTCTCGGCAGCAAGTTGCCTTAGAACAACACCGACCATGACCTCGATCTATTCTGCAGCATCGGTGCAGTCTCATCGGCTCTGAGGCTTAAAGAGGCCTCTTCAAGCCATATGGCCACACTCTCATACTCATATGTTGGACAGCAGAACATCACACAAGTCAAACTCGATTATCTGCTAACAACACTAGCTTCGGAAAAGACCTTGCATCTCCGTGGTTCGGAAACAATGGCAAGAGCAAATGGTAGCAGCAGAAGAGTGAACTCTGCCTGTACTCCGACCGACGGGTACAGGCAATGTTTGACTGAACCGTCGTCCAAGCTGAAGTGGCTATGATACACGAAGCAGCACTCGCGCTACGAGAATGTAACTTGTCTAATAGAATTATTCTCCCAAAGCCAAGAGGCAAAAAAGCCATAGCATCGGTCATTGATTGCAATGATTATGGGTAGACGTTCCACTTTGACGTCTAGGTTTTATCCCTGGTCTGTACGACAGCAAAAAATATTTTTTGACAGCCCACCTCTTTCGATCGAGTGTAAAAGCTGGATGGCTCAGTCTGGAGATTGGAGTAATAACGAGGACCCTTTGACCGACGTTGAATAAAAAGAGATTAGATTCACTGATCAGCTTTAGTTGCAATGGAATTCAAACACTAATCCGAAGACAGTGCCATAGGCACGCATGCCTCGCGAATGCCCAGCCCTAAGAAGGAGAAGAATACAGTACTAGGGAAAACACAACAGAATTGAATAACCTCATTCAGTTTTCAAACGTAGCAGAATGGTTTTAGTACAAGCGAACCCAGCATTGTAGTAGAATCTTAACCATTGAAGACACGATGGACTCATGGCATTGAAGGGTCAACGACCTCAATATCGTAAGGCCACCTACCTATCTCTGATCCCCGCAGGATCTTAAAACTAGAGAAAAGGGAGAAGCATTAAAAATAAATTCTTGTCAATTTTGAAAATCGGTTTTGTTTTATTCGTAATCCTTCTGTTCGGTTGGTTGTTTGCATTAATGTGTCATGTTTTGTTACTCATACTTCATTTATTAATCTAGTTGTTTTTTGTTTATCATGTATTTAATCATAATCCTATTTAAAGTGTTTATGTGACGACGTATTGGTTTCTGCATTTATGAGAAATGTGAAAAGAAACTAAATCAAATAGCCACTAACAAAACACATACAAATCATATCTAAATAGAAATTATTCTACAGCGGGTGAAATTAGGTATTTTTAAAAAGGTCGTGTATATTTATTAGTTTGTGATTATTTTATAATACAGTTTCTATTAGTTTTCTTTATGTTATTACATTGTTTTTATTTTACATGTGTACGAGTGTGTTGGTTTTTTTTATATTCTGATCACAAAGGTACATATTATACTGTATTTATGTATTTATTATGCATTAATTAAATGAATAAAATATACGTGCAAGGAAAAAAGACAAGATTCAGTCAGATAGTGAACACGTTCTTGTGAGAAGATAGAGGATATTGTTCACTTGCCGTAGATTTTACTTCTTGCGCTGACTTCTGATCTATTAACTAGCGGTGATGCGACATTTTGCTGAACAAAATACATACAACAGCATGGGTGGCGCTACAACCCGTAGAGGGCCAGGGCCTAGCTTCTCACCAACCACTCGCGTTGTGCGTGCTATTGTTCTTTCATCGGTGGAAGGGACCTACAGTTTTGTCACTCTGAACGGCCAAGTTTGAGAAGCTTTTTCTAGACAGGAAAGCATTGTCAGTGACTCGAAAGAGGTGGAGCCGTGAAAATTATTTCTGTCTCACAGAGCGGGTATCGAACCTACGACGTCGAGGTTGGGGTCGACGCACATACCCACAACGCCGCGGGCCACCACATAAAGTGGCCACATAAAGTGTGCTTTCAAAGTAGAATTTAAACTTGCCATCAACATATCAAGGGACACCACCAAACTTGGGAAGATCGTGCGAAATTCACATGATAACACTAAAGGCACGATCTTCCAAAAGTCAGTTCAAATTCTTGCTTACGTGACAATGACGTTCTTGGACGAACACGGCCGTCAGTGAGGCGTTTGTTGTCACTGAAGCGGAAACGGATATGATGTCATTAGGGAAGGACGCACACCATCGACGTCTCGGACAAAGGGTCACAATGAGCAGCAGAAACTTTAAGTTATTCAAGGAAGGATACCTACGACATCAGTATCGAGATCAAGCGCAAAATTATTTTAGGCAATTGATGTTTCTTTGAGCTCAATTGAGTAACAGAGCTAAGCACAACCAAGCTGCATTTAGACATTTAGAACAGTCTGATCATCCCTGTCATGCTCCATGGCGCAGAGACATGGACACTATTGAATGCGGTTGAAGAAGCTCTAGTAGCTTTTAATTGCTTGCCTTGATGGCGTTGATAGCGTCTTGGGGGGCGAGATTCAACCACAAAATTTACAGCAGCAAGGACCTATTGAACCTACAGACGCTTGACTGGCTAGGTTATGGAGAGCGGATGGACACTCAACTCCGGTCCAAAGAGCCTTTGACTTCGAGCCATTACCACAGAGCATCCTCTATCGAGATGGCGCAAACGACTCAACCATCTTGATGTGCGGAACTGGAGGCAGCTGACAATGGCCGTGTTGTTTGAGGCTTATGCTCCCCACGGACGATGGCCCCACACAACAAAGAAGATGAATCCAAGGGCGAAGGATAAGGAGTTTTTGGCAAGGATTAGGGTCGAAGATCAAACTGAAACTGACTGATTGTTAATTCTCAACGTTGTCAATATATATGTAACATAATATGGGTGGCGCTACAGCCCGTAGGGGGCCAGGGTCTAGCTTCTCGGTAACCACTCGTGTCGTGCGTGCTATTGTTCTCTCACGAGTGGAAGGGACCTACAGTTTTATGCCGAATCCGAACGGCTTTGTTTGAGAAGCTTTCTCTAGACAGGAAATACTCTTTGAGCATTGTCAGTAGCTCGAAAGAGGTGGGGTCTTGAAAATTGTTTTCGTCGCACAGAGCAGGAATCGAATCTACGACGTCGAGGTTGGGGTCGACGCACATACCCACAATGCCACGGGCCACCACCAACGTTGTCATTATGCGAGGAAATAAATAAACAAAGACAAAAATCTGCAGAACGTAACAAAATCAAATCAAATACGCAACTAAATATGATAATAACAAATGCAATCTATGAGATTAAATAATCTATGAGAGTACTTATTTTGATGTTGCCCTGATTAACTCTAATGCTTAATTGTTTCTGTTACTGAGTAAGTGTAAGTGTATATAATGTAAATTTGTATTGCAGTTTTAATTTATGAATACAATGTATGTATGTACTTTGCTCATTTAAGTTTTTAGAAAATTAATTTTGTTACATATCTAATTAATTACATTTAAGCTTTAATTAATTACACAAGTGCTTGTTTGTTCATTTTAGTTGGTAACAAACTAAAATGTATATACCCCATGACAAAAATGATTAAATTATTATTTTCATTGTTTTGTTTTGTTTTGTTTTTAATCTCCCCATTTACATCTAACATACGTACAATGAATTTATTTTGTTGTTTGCATATGAATGGGCATATTGGTTTTGTTATTTCATATAAAAAGGAACGACAATTAGCATGAAAATATAGATTATTACATTGAAAACTTTACACAAAACGTTCCCCCTTAATCGGTTCCCAATCAAAATCAAAGTGGTTATATGCATATGCATTTTATTATTAACTATTTTATCCGTATTTTCTAAGCATTGTCACTTACGACTAAGAATAAATGTACACTTAGGAGATTTTTATTTTGTTTCTTAAACTATTCTGTATTTGTGTTTCCATATTTTGTAGTTAATACTATTTAATTTTGTTTACGGAATAATGTGTTGATTGATTTACAAAATTATTATAAATTTCTTAAGAAAGTCCTTATTGAAAGAAGATAATTGTTTCCATTGGTTTTTATTTGATCATTTGCAGCGTGGGTTCAGTTTGGTCTACATGTGTAATGTATTTACAATTGATATTTATTTGTTTACATGCATAGTACACAGGGAAAGGAGCAATTTTACACGCAAACATCCAATTGAAATCGTCGTGTCTTTTTATGACTCGCTATAAACAATACACTGTGATAGATACAACAGTCAATACTAGACGTCATTCAAAAAGCGAATACAATTCTATAGGAATGCATCATCGAATAGGCAAGTGTTTGAAAAGCACTCTGCTTATTTAATTATGGCAGTGCTGCAAGGTACGATTTGGCTTTTTCTCAAGAACAGTGGTCTATGATTGCGGTGCAGAAAAGAATGGGTTTCGCTTGCTTACTATGTACGGTTACACTGAAGTTGCTAACAAGAACCAATTCACTGATAATTCAAATAAACCCAAACAAATTAAGTCATCATATTCAGTACTCTCCGTTTTTCGCTTAAGACCGCAAAAATCATCCTGTATACATACCATTTTCATCCAATTTTTCAGACATCAAATTGGCTCACTGTGTGGATGGGCGTTATAGCGTCGTATTCCAAGTTCCATCTCATTTACTTTTTTTTTGTCATTGATCCTCTGATACGCAGAAATGACAACTTAAGTTTAGCTTAGAGTGCCCGCCGAGGGCCAGTAAGTTAGAAATAGAATTGTACGTCCAACTAGTTTTAAGCATTTTTGTCTAGTATGTAAGCTCTTTATGAATTAAAAAAAAGTAAAAATGAATTAAAAAAAAAAAAATGACAACATAGTCTTCACTGAAATAGTAATTCGTACACATTTGAACTTAAGTAGGTACTAAGTTAGCGCGGAGGAAATAGACAAGTCAATAGCATCCAGAAAGGTGTGTGAATTTCCGAAATTACTTTTTTTTAATTTTTTGCATAATCATCATGAGTGATTGAGTGAAAGTCGTTAATGTTCCCAAAATGACATTATAACTCCGGGATAGCAATTGGTTGATAAAGTGTTATCATTTTTGGTTGGCTAGATTCATCCGGGGCTAAAGCGTGCTCGGAAAAATCATCATTTCATCATATCTGCATATCCTTGCCCTTCTTCTTCTTCTTGTGAGTTTCATCCGAACAACATTCAAAGTGAAAAATCCCATTCTTACAATAAAGTGGAAAATGTAAGTTTTTTGTTTGAAAACAAACAATCGGCAATGACTTATGTATACACGATGTAATCACTTCCATTCAAAATAATTTCAAGAGCAAAACCTTAAACAAGCAACAAAGTTTATCCGAATACCGGATACTTTCAGGGAGCTTGTAAAAGAACATAATTAGATTAGGCAAAGTTTTGGAGAAGGCACGAAGTTGAACTCGGGCCCACAAGACCAATAAAAAAATATTCTTTAAAAATGACACCTGCGTAGGTACGTAAAAAAGTACCGTTAAACAAAATGGACTAAAGGACAGGAAGTGAACAAGACAGAATGCAAAAATTCCCTCTTAAATGATAGAAAAAAAAAAATAAAGCAGTGGAGGGAGAAGGGCCTCAACCCTTTGGATATCTTCAACCGAAAAAAAAACTCAGTACTCAGTGCTATTTCGATATTCGACAATCGATCGATTAAATTCATTCGAATGAAGTTAACATATTTTGAGAATAGAACGAAAAGCAAAACCCATTTTCGAATGAATCTCAATGATTTGTTTTTGGTTTTTTTCGTCCATCATGCTCCTCTGAATATATAATTAATGAAGGTAATGTATTTCTATTGTGTATCAATAAAAATATCTAAACTTACATATGTACATGTTTTGTGAAAAATTTAACGAAAGAAAAATGAGATGACGAATGATTCGAATGTCTGCTTGAAAATGAACCTTCGAATGAAAGAATAAACTTTCGAATTGTTCGAATCTGATAATGCAATGCATACGAATTTGACTTTCTTTCGAGTGAAAGTGAATCTCAAGGTAAGGCTGACTATTTTAAGAATTTCATTGTGAAAATTGTAGAATATAATTAAAATCGAAAAAAATGTCCGTATTGTTCATATTTTTTTGTGTCGAAACTTATTTTTTGCCTGCTGTCAAAGCACCAGAATCTGTTTAAAATGTGACAGTTGATCCGAAGTGAATTTTTGTTCACGTGAAACTGGCAATAGTTGGAAAAAGGGAAATATGTGATTTAAGAATGCCTATACCCTTCTAAGCGAAACACTACTATGTACACTTGTAAGGCAGGAGATGAACCAATAGATCTGTAATGAACGTTGATTTGCGTTCGCTTTCGAAAAAAGTTATATACATTTTGAAGATGAAATTCTATGCAAAAGTTTAAAAGAGGAGAAAATAACCAGCAATCTCGGCGTCGGCATGTCGTAAATGTAGTTTTTGTCGTAGGAAGTTGTCTCTCTCCTTAACGTGTCTTGCCAACGTTTTGTGTAAGATGATGCCTTTACAACTGAATTAATATTCATGCAAACAATCTTCAGTTCACCAATACATTAGTTCAAGCGAAGAGTATTCAAAAAAGCAAAACAAAATCTAAACATACGAAAAAAAAGTGATAAACAATGAAAACAAAAATGGGTTTAATAATTCTATTTAGGTTTTCTTATGCAATTTTTCTTGTTTATTCAAATCATCTCGAACTTATAAGTGTATTTTTTTTATTTATCATTATAATTTGTTAATTTCCTTTTTTGTTTTATATATTCAATTATATATATTTATATTCAATTATGAACTAAGTATAAATGAAACGTGTATTTTTTTTAAAAATAATAATATCCTATAAAATAAAAAAAATATATATAATAAAAAGAATTAACACAAATCGGATCGTAACTAAAAAAAAAGGGGAGAACATTGAAATAAACAGAAACTACTCTTACGTAAAACGTTTTTGTATTTTTTTTTCTGTTTTACTTCCTTTTCCATTTTATTAAGATTAATTTTTTTTACAACAAAATGCTTCAGTTAATTATAAGTATGTACGGTTTTATCATTTTTGTTTTGTTTGTTGTGGTTAATTCTATGAATGAATTAAATGATTTCTTTTTTTGTTTTTGTTTAATGAATTGTATAATGAATTCCTATCTCATTACGATATCCACTTTACTTGTTTTTTGTTTTTATTATTTCCTTCTTGTATTTATAAATTTGTTGTTTTTCTTTTCCTTATATTAATAGCTAAGAAAACTAAAAAATAATAAGAGAATTTTCTTGTTTGTTAGCAAAACGTTTATTTCTAAAACAGGGACGTTCCGTTGTCCATTTGGGTGTTTTTTTTTATATTTTTTTGTTTATGTGAGATTTTTTGTTTTATTTTGTATTTTCATTGGATGCTTTTCCTGGTTCCGTGTTTTAAATTTAGAAACTTATGCGAAAAGCGTTGCGCGGTCATTTCACAAACGAACTATTTCTAACTCGCGAATTTCTGCCGATAACAGTTTGGTTTCTGTTCAGATTTTTGCTTATTTATAGAAAATTTGATATTAAGTTGTGAAGCGGATTCTTATTTGAAGGGAAAATAGATGAAAATTAAACGCACAATCTTGATCCATTTAGTGTATCGTGAGTAGGTTACGAAACTCCCTTTTGAAGCTAATAGTGCGACGATCATGCTTGCACTTTGTTCTAATAAAAAAAAAAATGCAGTTTTTTTCCTTTTTTTCATGTATTGTTTCTCCAGTAACATTACTTAAACAATCACCTTCTGTGCCGCTGTTCTTAAACAATATATTATTTGTTGTTTCTACTGTCACTTACAACGACCGTTTGACTACCACGCATTCGAATTGAAGGACGACGTTCGGGTGTATCGTAGGGTCGTGATGAATTTGTTGCAACCGCCATTGAGTCATCGATAACACCAACAGCACCGCTACCAGCGCCGCTGGCTCCTACCATTGGCGTACCACTCACACCACCGCCAGTACTACTAACTAGGCCGACACCTGCGCTGCCCGAATTGGGAACCACTGCTGTATGACTACCCACTATCTGTGTACTGTTCTGTTTGTTCGCTGCATTTGTATCACCATTACCGTCCTCTTGCTGTTGTTGTATTCCTGCATTTCTGGGTCCACCGAATTTCAGGAGATTCCAATCGAAAACATAGTCATAGGTGAAGCCCAAACGATGAAACAGATTACGGAACAACTTACGCAAGTAACAATAGTCTGGACGTTGTTCAAAATGCATTTGACGGCAGAAATTCAAATAGTTCACAAACTCACTGGGAAAACCCTTGCATAGTGATAGTATCGTTGTGGATAGTTTCTTCTCAGAGATGCGTTCATATTTTTGTCGTTTATTCGCGGCCTTTAAGCCTTGCCAGGGTAGTGCGCCTAAATTAAAATACATGAGCACATACCCTAATGATTCCAGATCGTCACGACGTGATTGTTCAATTCCTAAGTGGGTATTAATGGAGGCATAACGTGCGGTACCGGTGAGATTTTTGTTTTCTCTATACGGTATATGCCGTAATGTTCTTGTATCACGGAATTTTTTCGCTAAACCAAAATCTATGATATACACTAGGTTACCCTTTTTCCCAAGGCCCATTAGGAAGTTATCTGGTTTGATGTCTCGGTGGATAAAGTCTCGTGAGTGAATGTAGTCGATGCGTGATATCATTTGATCGGCCAGCAGGAGTACGGTTTTCAGTGAGAAACGTCTCGCACAAAAATTAAATAGATCCTCCAGCGATGGACCCAACAGTTCCATTACCATGACATTATAGTCACCTTCAGAGCCACACCATATAATACGTGGTATACCAATACCGCCTTGCATCATTTTATAAAATTTACTTTCAATGTGCAATTGTGGGTGTTTTGTTCTAATACATTCTAATTTAATGGCGACTTCTTCGCCTGTGTTGATTGTTGTGCCCAAATATATATCACCGAACGAACCGGAACCAATTTTTCGGCCTAATCTGTACTTGTTTCCTACGCGTAACTCCATTTTGTATGTGTGTGAAAGTGTATACTAGATTTTTTTTTTCTTCTTTTTTTTGTAATTTATAATAATTTTTGTTGCTAATTATTATTTTTGTCAAGTGAACAGATCTTGTTTTCTACAAAAGAAAAAGAGATAAAAGACTCGGTTAGATGGCTGAGGATTGATGCAATTGAGAGAACAAACCTTAAGTGGTATCAGTTGTGTTGGTTTTCTTTTGTTTTGTTTATATTCAGTGCTAATGTTTATACAATAAATGCCTGTTGCTAACTCTAACACGTCGCTTTAATCTGAAATGAAACGAAGAGTAATGGATTAGTTTTATATTAATCGATTTTAGAGTTCAGAGTGAAATTATACTGGCTGTAGTGACCTCTAGTGTATATCTGCTCTGACATCACCTAGCTTCTATGGAAGAAATTAAAGGACGAAAAGGTTCAAAGCCCTATGGCCAGCAATGAGTGGGAATATATTACCATTAAAGAATAGCTTTAGCCCCGTGGTTTTACCATGGTAGAGAGATCCCTCATTGGAGACTATTGTGAAGCTCAAATGAACTGCATTCGCATTAATAATATAATACGGGTGGCGCTACAGCCCATAGAAAGCCAGGGCCTAGCTTCTCAGCAACCACTCGTTTTGCGCGTGCTATTGTTCTCTCACGAGTTGAAGGGACCTACAGTTTTATGCCGACTCCGAACGGCCAAGTTTTAAAAGCTTTCTCTAGACAGAAGTACTCTTTGAGCATTCTCAGTGACTCGAAAGAGGTGGTGCCGTAAATATTATTTGTGTCGCACAGAGCAGGAATCGAACCTACGACGTTGAGGTTGGTGTCGACGCGCATACCCACAACACTACGGGCCACCACCTGCATTCGCATTACTCACAGCAACATTTGTAGAATTTGCAGATACGAAAAGTTCAAACGAATTTCACGAGTTGTGCTTTCCGAATGTTGTACTCCTTTGAAGAGCTTTCTAACTATGACGAAGGATGCAAACTATTTGGCTTTCAAACCTTTAGTTTCAGGCGTAGGGTAGCGTCAGCCATGTTTATCTTCTTCCTGATTGGCGCTACAGTCCGGGGTGGACCTGGGCCTCTACCAAGCCTCTCCAGCCAGCACGATCTTTCGCCAGCTGCCTCCAGTTGCGCACACCAAGTTGGTTGAGGTCCTTTTCCACTTGTGTGCGCCATCTAGTGCGAAGACGTTCTCTGTTGGGCTGTCCCAATGGCTCGATGTCGAAGACTCTTCGGGACGGAGCTGTGGTGTTTATCCGCTCTACATGACCTAGCCATCTTAAGCGTTGGATCCGAAGACGTTTAACTAGGTGCATGCCGCTGTACAGCCCGTATAGTTCGTGGTTGAACCTTCTCCTCCAAACGCCATCAACGCAAACAGGACCAAAGATCGTACGCAGAACTTTTCTCTCAAAACAACCAAGAGCTTCTTCATCCGCTTTCAATAGCGTCCATGTCTCTGCGCCATAGAGCAGGACTGGGATGATCAGGGTTTTATACAAGGTCAATTTGGTGTTTCGAGAGATGGCTCTGTTACTCAATTGCCTCTTGAGCCCAAAGAAGCAGCGATTGGTAAGAGTAATTCTGCGCTTGATCTCGGTGCTGGTGTTGTTGTCCTTATTCACTCCAGAGCCTAGGTAGACGAAGTCCCTGACTACCTCAAAGTTTCTGCTGCCCATTATGACGCTATGTCCGAGACGTCGATGTTGTGCGTCCTTTCTTGATGACAGCATGTACTTTGTTTTGCTCTGGTTTATCGCCGGACCCATTTTAGCCGCTTCCGCTTCAATGCCAGCAAAAGCCTCATTAACGGCTCGCTGTGTTCATCCAATCACATCAATGTCGTCCGCGTAAGGAAGCAGTTGAACGGACTTTTGAAAGAGGTGCCTCGGGTGTTTGCGTTTGAGTTTCGCACGATCTTCTCAAGTATGATGTTAAAGTCACATGACAGCGTGTCGCCTTGCCTAAAACCTTTGTTGACATTGAAGGTCTCGGTGGGTTCGTTAGCGACCTTGATGGAGCAGCGAGAGTTCTCTATCGTCATCCTGCACAACCGGACGAGTTTGGCAGGAATGTCAAAACTAGACATGGCGCTGTATAGCTCGTCTCTACGCACGCTGTCATATGCGGCCTCGAAATCGACAAATAGGTGGTGGGTGTCGATCTGCATCTCTTGAGTCTTTTCCAGGATCGGCCGAAGAGTAAATATTTGGTCTAGTTGTCCATTTTCGTCCCTGCAGGCTTCGGTCCGAGGTCTGTATCTTTCTGATACTTGTTTTACCTTTTCGGACCTCCTTCCTGTCGTAACACCTTTCCATCTCCTCGACCGCGCGCTTCTCATGCTCTTTTTTTTTCTTCTGAGAAGCCGGTGCTCTTCCCTTCTCTTCTGTTCGTAGAGCTCACGAACAGCTCTCGTTGTTCGATGCAGCGTTGCCTTGTAGGAGCCATGCTTATCCGCGGCATTATTATTATAAGCAGAACTACCTTTCCCCATGAATGCATACGCTCCCCAAAGATCTCTTTGGGCGAGAAACTTCCTCTTTGAAAAAAGACATAGATCCAACTATGGTTGCAATGAACCGAGGTGGAGATACACATCCAAAGATTTGCAATGAAAATGGTTTCGGTTTGTCGCGAATAGAGTTTAAAAAGCTAGTTCTTACATTGTTGTTGATTAATGTTGTTTATTTGAAGTAATCTGTAAGACGAATAGTCGATAGATGATCCTTAGTCGCGCAGTGAATATCTTCTGTGTAAAGCGATACTGAAAGTTAACACTTGGAAAGTGTGTTAAAAGTCTCTTCGGCTTTACATTTCCCTCACTATAGAGAAGAGATGAAAGCAACCTTTATGGACGTATTTCTTCGATGAGCAGAAGGAATAAGGACAATGAACGCACTGTATTGAACCACAACAGTACTGCAGGAACTTTCCACCTGGCTGTATTACTATTTGGCGATTTCACCAAAACTCTATTTAAATCGCATGGAACACACACGAAATAGAAAAACTAAGTCTACGCGTTGTTCACAGACGGATATGTTTGGAACCAGCTCATCTCTAAGACGTGCTCGGTATGATCAACGAGCGAAAACGTAGTCGCCACTAACTCAAAGTCACAAAATTCGCTCAGATACACAACTTTTGATCGGTGAATATTTTCGAAGTGAACTTGTTGGTAAAGTGGACAGGTAATCGTAGAAAAAGTTCGAATTAAATATCGAATACAAACTTTGACATTTCTCAAACGCAGATATTTCATTGTGTATCGAGTAAGCGAAGTGAAACTCAGATACAGCAGAGTATTGTTCAGCTGATCCATTAAACCGACCCGCCCCAACCCTCTTTATCTGCTCCAACACTATCGATGGATAAGTGTTGCTAACATTGTGTATAAGATATTCTCTGCCATACACTGTGATCGCCTAATACAATTATGAACGGATAGTTTGTTATCTTTGTAACGTCAGGAAGCCGACAATAAACCTGATCTACAGACTACGGCAGATCGTGGGAGGATTGAATGAAAGCATTGGCACCCACCAGCTATTCAACGTGAATAGAGAAGAACTCTACATCGTCATGTCTTATGTAGAACAGGTTATGAGAGCAGTCTGCGAGGCATTGATGTGTAATAACTAGGAGCCTCGCACGATAACTCGAGGACCTAGACTATGCGGACGATATTTTTCTACTCTCAAGCTCTACAAGCTCAGCGTCGTCTAAGAAAAATTAGAACACAGGGCAAAGATAAATATTGAAGGTATCCAGAACAATCATGCCGATTATGGAATCTGCCAGATCGACTGCGGAGGGAGTAACTCACATCCGCAATCCAAGTTCAACCCTATTATGGAATCCGTCGGATGAACTACATTATCAGCCCGCAAGACTTCCCTATCGACCCCTTCTGTAATCAGCTGTTTGCTGTCAATTTTGATTTTTTGGTTCAATTGTTCCGAAGAATAATTATTTACGGACTGAATTAAAGTATATTATGGAGTCAAGTGCCCTTTTAATGTATTCAGATGATCAAGAAAATTATTCCCAAGATATTCGATGTAAAATTAGAAGTAGGGCGAGGGATATTTAAATGAAGTAGAAGAAGTTGTTTTGTAATAGACTTCCTTCAGATTTGTAAAATGATTCAGGATTGAGATATGTATGTTATCTTGGCGAAAATACTGTCACCTGTGTTAAGATCCACATCCTTGTTCTGGAACATAAATTCGCAGCATGTTTAAGATTCATGGATGAGAATGGATATCGCACCAGTACGGTTGACAGTTGTTTCAGTTGTTCTGTAGCCATTAGAAGAATATTTATGCCCAATGGGAATAAATTAAAGCATAAGTGAAAAAACGGGAAGCAAATTATATTTGATTGAATCAAGGATAATTTTCATTTGTTTCTTGTACAAAAATTTACTTCCGTTGCAACCACACATCCTTTTTTCCTCCAAATCCGCAACTCATTTGGTTCGGATTGAAAACGTCACAAAATGTATGAAGTGCGGATGAGTTAATAATAATATAATAATATGGCGCTACAGCACGTAGGGGACCAGGGCCTAGCTGCTCAGCAACCACTCGTGCTATTGTTCTCACACGAGTGGAAGGGACCTACAGTTTTATGCCGAATCCGAACCGCATTGTTTGAGAAGCTTTCTCTAGACAGGAAATACTCTTTGAGCATTGTCAGGGACTAGAAAGAGATGGGGCCGTGAGAATTGTTTTCGTCGCACAGAGCAGGAATCGAACCTACGACGTCGAGGTTGGGGTCGACGCACATACCCACAACGCAACGGGCCACCACAGTGCGGATGAGTTGCGTTTTCTATAATAGCATTTTTTTCGCACTACTTCACCGACATCCGCTCTCTTTCTGGTTTGCGTTTTCTATCCGCAGTCGATCCGCCGGATTCCATAGTCGGCATGATTAAGTGGAAATCAAGACTCAACACCAACACAGGATTGATTACAAACGAAAGAAACCCCGTCAAATACGAAGTAAAGCCCGTCGAATATCGAATACTCTTCCCAGCCAAAATTTTCCAACGGACTACAGATATATAAAACCAATGTGCAAAGGAACCCCCATCTCTCCCTATTTAACATTGTTCTGTGCTGTGTCTTGATTCCGGACCCTTAAGAGAGTTAGTAATCCCTTTAGCACGCACAAATTATATACAAAAAAAGGATTTCTTAGAGAAGCACCTCGTTAAAACATGGTGACCAGAACTGTAGGCAGCTATCTTAAGGTCACGCTAGTGGGAGAAGCCGGAGTCATGAGTCCCTTTCACCACAGCCTGTAGCACTATGCAAAGAAGGAAGATTTCACCTAGAAACGCATTGATGGAATAGCAAAATGCAGTAAATTATGTTTACTCTCTATTCGGAAATCATCTTCCGAGATCATTCCTCGAACACATGAGATACGCGCCACACCTTAAAGCAAAAATGATCAATCAAGAGTTACGACCACAAGTTGTTATGATGAAAGAAGGAATTTCTCTCGAAGAGTTTCATTTTTTAATTAATGTACTCTTGTACTAGGATAGACTTTACAGCTGCCTGCTTACTTTTGCGTGCGACTGTATACCAAATACAGTTACATTTTTAAATGACATAATATAACAATAGAAATTAGCACAAAATAACTTGTAAACTGCAACGTATCTTTATGGATATGGAAGCACCCGTTTAGCGAAAGCATTCCACTTAGCAATTCAACAGTCCGTCTCAATAGATTTAAAAAGAAAATAGGCACGGAAACCACTTAACCTACTGTTACTAAATGACGGTAGTGTACACAGCCAGTTTTATATAATTACATAATAACGGCAATGAAAAAAGAAATCTGCGAACGGAGTAAGGGAAAGCAACTTAGTGAGATAAGAGGTTTATCTACCAGTAAAAATCTAAAAAAATACATTATCAAACTTGACAAGCTCAGTAGAATTGGGTCACCAGACAAGAGATTTCGCCAGCTCTAAAACTGCCGCCTATACTGGTCGATTGGAGGGAATCCGGACAAAAAACTAAATCATCTCATTTCAATCATGTATACATTTAAAATTGATTCATCTGGAAATGACTCAATCGTGTCTTCTCTGCGAAACAAAGCCATCCAAACCGGTTGCCGACATTCAAATTTTCTGTAGTCTATCGTAAGAAATTAGCATTTTAATTTTCTTTGCAAAACTATTGCTCCGAAACCATGCAAACCGCATAGATGGGCAGTAACTTCAAATCGATTCGCATAAATAATATTGCCAAACTTATAAATGTTATAACTGTGGACTGTGTAGCGACTGCGATTGGTGCGAATGTGCTGTTGAATGTCTCTTGCAATACACAGCTTAACAATGCGAACTATGAAGTTTTCTCATTGGAATATATTTTCTAGAAGTAGCGCTGTTGTACGCTCAAAATGCATCCAACTTGAACATTTTTAAAGAAAGAATATTAATTGACTTTGCATTAATTAATTTGTAGGTTGATTATGGATTAAAAAGGAAACGAAAATCACAACAAGGCTGGCCGAGCAAAAAAGGGAATGAAAGAGTGTACAACAAAAAAATAACAAAAACATCATGGTTCAATGGTCACGAGCGACATGAGTGAAAGTCAGTTGAACAGTGGATTGAAATGCTAGTCAAATTTAATATACAAATTGAACAATCTGGCTGGGGAGAGATAGTAAACGATAAATATCCGCAAATATGACGAGACTACTTTTTTTGAACAACGACAAGCACTATCTTCAAATAGAATTCCCACACGAGTTTTGATAAGACATTTATGGGAATCAGTAATTATTGATCTTATTTGTCTGCACATTGATATAGGAGAGAAAGAAATAATACAACGCACACATTGAAGTGCATACAGATACCCAACGGAAGATGGTTGAATTACAGTGACCTGTCCCTATGTCGAATTGTTACGGCATATCAAAACTAATTCGAGGTAAAGTGAGTCCGATTTTGATGGTGGTTTTTTGTATGGAAACTTAAGGAGAATGCCATCATATTTCCAGCAAAAAGTTTCGACTAGGGAGTCCACTGTATTTGGCGAAGGTCAACACTAAACGGTCCAAAAAGCTACTATCCTTAACTGACTTAAAGCTGGCCTAAGGGTAGATGCTTGGGAGAAAATGTCAGAAGGTGATGATGAATGATTCTTTTAGAAGTTGTATGGATGAGAGGTTCAGAGGATTTCTACGCGACTCTCCAGGTTTGGCGTCACTTTAAAACAGTATGTAAGCAAACTACTATTTCAATGATCGGCATACCGATCTCCTTAACTCGGACACCACTTCCGTGATGTTTACCTGAAAACGCGCTAATTTCAGGTTTCCACCATTCTTGGTCGCAATATGTACCGACTGTACAAGGACAGAAGAAACGCGA
Organism: Eristalis arbustorum; assembly: GCA_916610145.1. Taxonomy (NCBI): domain Eukaryota; kingdom Metazoa; phylum Arthropoda; class Insecta; order Diptera; family Syrphidae; genus Eristalis; species Eristalis arbustorum. Next base: position 31,345,568 of record OU744316.1, read on the forward strand.
CGTTGTGATAACGAAAGTCAACGCGACGTGGTAAAATGAAAATAAACCAAAACCTGCAAACAGCAAATTAGTTTCCCAAAAGTTGTCTAGTGGATTAAACAAGTATTTCAAACTCATGTCTTCAAAGCATAAAGAGCATTAATACCATACATACATTTTAGCTTATAGGCCTTGCTCTAGGTCAGATTCTCGACACAAGCAACTCATAATACATAGCTCTATTTCTCTCAAGTAACTAACAATGCTCGGAGATCATACTTAGAAAGGGTTTCTCAAACGTCGCCATTCAGCATTAAACTGTAGGTCCCGCCCATTTGCGGGAGAACAATACCACAACATTGGTTGCCGTAGAAACAAGGCCCATTTCTACCGCCGACTGCAATGATGCGAACATTGTTGGTTCATAACAAAAACAGATGTCGTTTTTAATCTTAATACTACTTACTACGAAGCTTTGTTTATGTTTTTGTTTTGATTAAAGAAATGAAGGAAGCTGTAAATTGAAATGTCAAGGAAAATTGTGAAATTAAGAATATTGGTTCACAGCATCTATATCACCACAGACAAGCGGTATAACCTTGCAAACTAAACAAGCTACAAGAACTAATGCAACACGTTTATTTACTTGCAGACGAAATGTCTTCATCTTACCGTTATTAAAAAACTGTCATTTCTAATGATATTGTTGTGACAATTCATCCTTCTCTCAATTAACCTCGGAACGACGTAAAGAATTCAAAAAAGATACGATGGCCTATTTGTTAGGAACGGGTTAAGCAAATCAATATTCTAAGACAATAAAATGCTATGCAAGATACTTAAAATTGACAATAAAGTAACAATTAAGACGGCTATCCAGGCAAGGATTATTTATGAATAATGAAGTACTACTTTTGTAGACTCGTTAAAATCGACGGCAAACTCCCAATAAATGTCTGTTTTCTAATAAGAAACACACAAAGTAGGAGTTTTGCAAGCAAATAAAAACCGCAATTCAGCAATGCGAATTCTTTTTCACATACAGCTAGTCGATCCAATTCAAAAAACATCTATCAACCAACGACCTGGAATATATTCATACTTTAGGGACCATCAAAGTGACGAATGATTATGAAAGTTTCGAAAGTACTTTGAAAGACATTTTGCGCTGTAATGAACCGGACATGACAAGTGAAGTTCGTGCATCGAAAACAAAACATTAACCCTTGTGCGTGTCCCGACAAGATTTTCATTTCATCAAAAGATTACGAGTGTTATACACCTACGATTCAACACATGACAGAACGCAAACGCTTCTCGCTTTCGAATTTGTGTAAATAGAACATGGTCGTAAACTAAAAACCAGTGACAACTTACTACCCAAGCGCAGTATCTAACCAAACATCTGTGGACTGTGTTCTCCAAATGCAAACATTAAAAAATTGCCAGTGAGAAAGAAAATGCTAATCGCAAAGATTATCAGAAACTAGTTTTTTTTTTAATTACAACTTTCTCATATTAAACCGAGGACATGATGCCAAAGACAGCACTGGCTTGTAGGGAATTGAGCAAAAGGCATTAACATGATTCAAACAAAAGTACCGCGAATCAAAAACCATACTCATTATGATTGTACATTGCGAAATCTTTGAAAACATCAATGCCTTACAAGCAAAGTGCCCCAATCACTATACGGAGAGTACTTTTCCAATAACCCTTTAAATCTTGGCTAAAAACAATCTACGCATGTACGTATTATTTGTATGGTGGCAAAAAAATAACAGAGAAGCATAAAAGGAGATAAACAGAACACCCCTGCCCTCGCTACTTGATTGATTAATGGCTAAAAATAAAAACAAATTACTCACAAATGCTACATCCGCATCATCACTAAGTAAATGATACTTACTTCTGTTTTGTATCTGCACAGCTCCCGAAAAAAAAAAAAACGCAAGCGGAGAATTGTTGTCGACCGTGTGTGGGGATAATTCAGTTGACCAGTACTCCAATAAACAAATATTTTACAGGACAAATTTGATATTTTGTAAACGGCTTCCTTTTTTTTTCTTTGTAAGACACACGTAGCTTTGTGGGGCGCCTCTCCAATAACAACAGTTGTTTTACCTTTTTTTCGTTCGCCCTCTTTTCTTCCGGTATACACCTTGTACTTGTTGGAATTGGAAAACTTTTCGGAGCTGTGTGTTCCAAGCAAGGGAGCGAGATTTACCAAAAATTAGTGAGCACTATAGCGATTCGACTAGGAAAGACGCTGCAGCTAAATCACAGATCCCGATTTGCATTTTGCTACAAACATAAAATCCAGAAGCTATTTGATAATCTTTCACAAGTGAATATATTCTTGACTGAATTCACTTACTTTTGATTTTGATTTTTTTTATCAATTTTCAATGCAATTTATAGAAATATTTCAACTTCGGTGAACAATGATGTTGGTGATGATGATTGGATGATGATGGGAATTGTGCCACCACACACGGAAAACACATGCGAAGAATTCGTCTTTTTATATCTCTTCGGCTTGCTCTAATTGTTAAAATTTAACTGGAATTGAGTATGAATTTGTAGCGTATTTAATTTGGGGACTTTTTTTATTTATTTATATGGCGATTTCTAGTCTATTCAGGCATTGAGAAAACGAATCAGAAATATATAATTAATTCTACGATCGCCATTTTGACAAAAAAATGTTATTTGACATTCTCGAATGGATTTTCTTCAGTGGCACACAAACACAGCGATGAATGATGGGCAAATGACATCTAAGCGTGTATGGATAGGACGAGTTCGATAGTTGTGTGCGTAAAATATGGTGATGATGTGTGAAATTTTTTGTGTTTTCGATACTACCAGACGTGCGTTATAGTAGTACAAAAGGTGACCACGGCACATTTTCGCAGCGCTGACTGCGGTTAATAGAAGATAAGGGCATGTAAACATAAGGGTGGGCATTATTATTTAGATGTTCGACACAATATAGAATATATCAGATGATTCGAGCTGCTCTTAATCTTTTTCATATTTCATGATGATAAACAGAAGTTCAATAGTTTTCTTATATGATTGATCTTTGGATATAAGTCTTAGAAGACGTCCACATTCTGTTGTATAGATTTGTACATGTTAGCATATTTTCGTGTTTTCATATACTATCTTAAGTTGTTGTATATTCTATATTGCTATCCATTATTTGTGTATTGTATTGCTTTTGAGAATTCAATTTAAATAATTTTTGACGTTAGAGTATTTTGACACATAATTCAATGGACATAAGCACACGTACCAACTTTCGGATGAAAAATTTCACTCAGCAAAAAAAAACGTTTTGATGAGAGTTATTACTAAACTGAGAACTGACCAGCCAAAAAAACACGCCTATTGTCTTTGCTTTTGAGAATTTTACTAATTTTTGACATTAGAGTATTTTGACATCTTGACGTAAGCACACGTACCAACTTTCGGAAGAAAAATTCAACTCAGCAAAAGAGCGTATTATTGAGAATCATTACTAAACTGAGCACTGACCAGTCAACAGCACGCCTATTATCATAACTTCTACATTTTATTATAGAAGAGAAGACTAATAGAATTCCTAGAATAAATATACAATACATTAACTTCTTCGCCAGTTAATAAGTCAAAAGTTATATTTATTGATAAGAACAGATCTTGAAATTGAATTCAGCTAATGCGTAAATGAGTATTTTACATGGTGAGTACTAATATTGCGAGAATTTCTTAATACACCTTTTTCAAACTATAGATCAACAAATACATAACTAAAGAGCTCATTGAAATAACGGGACTTATCTATAAATTATATAAAATTGGTAATCATTATGCCCGTGGGTGTTCATTAGCAAATTCAGTTGTGAGTTTTGTAAGATGTGTAGAGACAAGGAAGATGGGGAAACGAGTTTCCATCACATATGGCCTGTCTAGGGCTAAGATGAGCTAGGGTTTAGGGATCTAGACCGATTTTCACAGGTTATAGGTTGACGGCATTCTTTAGTCACTTTAACCTAACTAAACATATATAAGTTAACCTAACCAGGATCCCAAACTTTTTTTGTTGCTCGTAGATCACTTTAAAAAATAATCTGATTTCGGTGGACTTACTTACTTATCAGGCAGACGAACCATAGTGGACCTGCGCCTGAGCAATTGCTGCGTTCCATCGGTGACGGTCCTGGGCACGCTGCTTCCATTTACCAAGACTAAGCTGTCTTACATCCGCTATGACTTGGTCTTTGTACCGGAGGTTCGGTCTTCCTCTCCTTCTCGAACCAGGAGGCTCGGATTCGAAGACCCTCTTTGCTGGAGCGTTGTTGTCCATTCGCTCGATGTGGCCGAGCCAGTGTTATCGACGGATTTTTGCCTTCCGGACTACATCCACATCCTTGTACAGCTCGTAGAGTTCGCGGTTGTGTCTTCTCCTCCATTCGCCTTCCTCGCAGACGGGACCATATATCTGACGCATCATTTTTCTTTCGAAGGCACCAAGAATCAGCTCTGCAGCCTTACTTAATGTCCAGCTTTCGGCTCCATAAAGTAGGATTGGCAGGATAAGGGTTTTGTAGGGCATGACTTTGGTCCTTCGAGTTAGGAGTTTCGAGCCCAGTTGTTTTGACAGACCGAAGTAGCATCGGTTGCCAAGGGGGCGATTTTACGTCGGATCTCCACTACGATGCCATTCGTGGTGTTTACATTTGCCCCGAGGTAGACAAACTCCTTTACTACCTCGAAATTGTAGCTGTCGATTGTGACGTTTTGGCTTAGGTGGTGTGCGGCGGATCGTTTTTTGCTCGACAGCATATATTTTGTCCAGCTCGTTTCGCCTGTTCCTCAATTGCCGTGTAAGCTTCCACTATGGCACGTTGGGACCGCGCGATAATGTCGATGTCATCAGCGTATCCCAACAGCTGGACTGACTTGTAGAAGATAGTGCCTTCCGTGTTGACTTTTGCCCGCCGCACTATCTTCTCCAGTACCAAATTGAAGAAATCACACGACAGCGCATCACCTTGCCGAAATCCGGTGCAGGTTTCGAACGGTTCGGAGGTTTTTGAACCGAACTGCACGGTGCATCGCGTATGTTAGCGTGGTGCGACACAACCGGATCAATTTTTTCCCGGGATCCCGAATCCGGCTATCGCTTGGAATAGCTCCTTGCGATGAATGCTGTTGTATGCTGCCATTAAGATCGATGAAAAGATGGTGAGTATCGATTTGAAACTCGCTGGTCTTCTCCAGGACCTAGTGTGAAGATTCGGTCTATAGTCGATTTGCCGGGCCGGAAGCCGCACTGGTACGTGCCGATTAGTGCGGTGAAAAACGGCATTAGACGTTCACACAGTACGCTGGATAGGATCTTGTAGGCTTCATTGACTAGGTATATACCTCTGTAGTTCTTGCAGGAGGTAGGATCGCCTTTTTTGTGGATGAGGCATATGGAGCTGATATTCCAGTCGTCGGTTTCGGTGGACGCTGCTACATTTTTACATATTCAAAAATCGTCAAAATATGTGAATATTAGATCTGAAATTTGCGTTTGCCGAGTTCCAATCCTAAATTTAAGGTGCTAAGAGTAAAAAGAAGTATTGTGTATACAGGCTGCAAAGAAACGGAAATGATAATACAAGTTAACACCGCGAATATTCAACACCCCAGAATATTCAACATTCCAAAACAACAGCCTCAAATGACATCGCGTCCGTTCCCAGCACAAGCAATCGCTGACAAAACGTCTGGACCACTTGACACCAGTGCATTCCATCACGTCCAGCGCGGTAACCCGAAGACACCTGTGGGAACCGTTGTACGAGTCGACCCTGCAAGCGGGTATTTAAGGTAGCGTAAGAATTAATTTGTATTATTCTAAGTTTGACAGTGTAAGGGGTAACTATGCCCAATTATATTTGAAAATCAAACATTTTTTTTTTTAATAAAATAAAACACAGTAGTGTTTAATTTACATTCAAAACGTATCGCAACTTCAACAATATAAATCCACAGTAAGAAATATCATCATTTTAATAGGAGGGATGTACTTATTGAATTGACAAAAGCTGAATTTTGACGTTGTTTTAATTAAATTTAAAATGTAGAATAATTACGTGTTACCTCGGTCAGAACGTCACGGCAGACAGATATAACTTTGAGGTAGTTAAAAACTTTGTCTACCTAGGAACCGCTATCAACTCGGACAGCGACACCAGCGCTGAAATCAAACGAAAAATAACTCTTGCCAATCGGTGCTTCTTGGGCTAAGAAAGCAATTGGTAAACAAAGCCCTCTCTCGAACAACCAAGGTAACGCTTTACAAGACCTTAATCGTCCCAGTCCCGGCATGGACTCTGTCAAAAGCGGAAACAGCTCTTGGTTGCTTCGAGAGGAAAATTCTTCGGGTGATTTTCGGTCCCGTCTGCATAGATGGTGAGTGGAGGAGGAGATACAACGACGAACTATACGGGCTGTTAAGCGACATCGACTTAGCCAGAAGAGTGAAGATCCAACGATTGAGATGGCTAGGTCATGTAGAGCGGATGGAAACCAATGATCCGGCTCGAAAAGTTTTCGAATCCACCCCCGAGGGACGGCGCAGTAGAGGAAGACCGCGACTCAGGTGGCGCACGCAAGTGGAAAGGGACCTCAACCAACTATGCGTGCGAAACTGGAGACAGCTAGCTAAAGATCGAGCTGGCTGGAGACGCTTGTTGCTTGAGGCTCAGGTCCACCCCGGACTGTAGCGCCACCTTAAGTAAGTAATGTTACGTGTTGCGCCATATTCGCTCTCAATTTGATCAGAATTTCCTTTAAATCTGGGTCTTTACTTCCTTTACTTTTAATTGCATAAATTGTTGGGTATTCAACGCAATGCTTTTTATTCTGTTGACTAATTTATTCCCAAATCGCCACCGGTGTTGTCAATGGATGATGATTATGATTTCGCGTGACATTTACATCAATTCACTCGCAGTTTTCTTTTAAGAATTCGGGGAACAAATGAGTTGCGTTTGTCAGAAAACTCAGAAAAATTAAGAATGGAAAAGAAGAATGGAATGGGTTCAAAAAGGGGATTAATTCTAAATGAACAAGCTCTCTGATCCATGTGCTGCCTTAACTGAAAAAAATAACTTTAATATCGAACTTAGACACATTTTCTTGGACCTCCACGTACAGCTACTGGTGATCGTGATATACTAGTGGTTGCCTGCTTGGGTTTGGTTATTGGGCTGTGAAATTAGCGTGCACACTTCGACCATCCATTCTCATACCCAGAGCCATTAATTTGATGATAACGGCAAATGGTGACTCGACCAGATTTGAAAACCAAATAGAACGTATTAAATTTGCTTTTACTGAGATAAGAATGGGGGATTCCTCTATTGGTTAGAGGGCGGGCGCACTTCACCAAAATGGTTCGGTTAAGTTTTAAAAATGTACACATTTCTTGGGTAGATGTCAAAAGTTAGAGTGAAAAATCAGGTAATATGCTAGTACTTTCATTTGTCAAGAAAAATCTCCTCCATGCCTTTCGGCGTACAATTGTAGGTGGTCCCATTCGTATGAAAATAGCTAATAGCACGGTAAAAGCAGGACCACCAGAGATTGTTTTGCAATCCATATTATTTTAAAAATGTTTAAAAATAGTTCGCTCAATCTACTGCTTATGGAATTTCAAAAATTATGTTTAATTTGATGTCCAACTTTGAATCCTTAAATTCCACAAATCATATTCACTCTGTTGTTGATTCAAGGGATTCCCGAAAGGTTACTTTGAACTTTTCCGACGCGCACAAAGTTTGAAGATACCCCGAAATAAAAAAAAAAGAAAACAACCCCTTTCACACACAGCAGCATTTGCTTGTCGTGGTCGGCGACTGCCTTCCTGTCAATTGACGTGACAGCACCTAACCCTCGTTCTGAAATGACCGTACCGAAGGACAATCCTTCAACATCACAATGGTGGCCACAAGTGGTAATTCCTCTATGCATTGGGTCCTCTCTGGTGGGCTCTTCCAAAAGAAATACAAATCTCATAGGTACATTACCAGATATACGATGTTCCAGTTCATTACTTCATAATTTGTATTTCTATTTTTTGATGTGAGCTGTGTAGGATACATTTTTTCCCTAGAGTGGATCAACTCTGCTGGAATGCTACTCACATTTCATCGCTTCTATAGAAATTACCCCGTTTTTATGTGAATGCAACTGAAGCGCAACGATTAACCACGAAAACTGAACACGTTACACACTTTTGCGCAATTAAGGCATTTGATTTAATTGCAGAGATGGAATGATGTTATAAAACAGTCGTTACGAGACATGTCACAGGGTCTCATAATTCGGGCACAGGAATTCGAGATTGACTCCGGACAAGCTTCGATTTGAATATTATGACTTTCGCATCTAATCAGTAAGGCTTGTGCAAACATGCAATGTGAAAATTTCACCTCACCCAGTTCGAATGAAGGTTACACCTGGATGAGTTGATTAAATACGTATTCGATGAGATAGCGAATGGGAACGTTGTTTTTTTATTCTTCTTATAAATAACCATGCAGTAAGCAGGAATCACCCGAAGGGGAACTGAGACAGGAAAAAGAAAATAAAATGTACGAAGGGGGAGATCAGTCGATAGCTTACGGGCGCTTATCGGCATTGATTGATCAGGTATATCAGAGGGAAGGAATGCAAGACTGTTTGCATTTGACTGCGTAAGCAGGAACTCTTTAGTCTCAAATGAGCCTTGAGAAAAGTAATTCATGCTTTGTTGTTCGCGGATATTGTTTAGGTTCGTTGAGACAACTGGGTAATTATTTCGTTCTCAAAACTGCTGTAAGCATCTCGTAGTCTATGGTCAGTCCTTATTGGAACAGACAGTTTGTTGTGCTTATGTACTAATGACTCATTCATGAGAGATTGCGATGACTGGAAGTTGAATATCAACTTTCAGAAGTCGGAAACCATACTGTTCAGAACGCCGTTGCATAAAGCGTCGGCGGATACGAAGAAGAATTGGCGAAAGTTCTCTATTGTTGGACGGCACGGGCAACCACTGACGCAAAGGATTGTAGTCAGATACCTGGGGATCTGGCTAGATCAGTATCTAGCCAGGGCCCGAGGGGATTTCGCCCTTACAAAGAAACTGTTTTACAACAGTCAACTCGATGCAAGTGTAAAGGTAATCTGCTACATGGCCCTCATACGGCCAATGCTCACATATGGCTGTCCCGTGTGGTTCAACGTGAGTGCAAGCTTGATGGAAAAGATTCGGGTGTTTGAGAGGGCTTGTCTTAGGGCTTGCCTTCGCCTTTACAGAACACCAGAGTCCCAGTACATAAAATTCTACTCCAATGAGGTGTTATACAACAGGGCCAACCTGATACGAGTGGACAATTTCCTGGTGAAGTTGATTCGAGGTCACACTGCGAGAGCGATGAACTCAGTCAATAACTTGATCTCCGGGGCTTACTACCCCAACCCACAGTACCACGAAAGGGTACGCCACAGTGGCTTCGTCCCTCCAGAAGCATTTCTCTACTTTGACAAACACGGCTTGATACAAGACAAGAATGCGGTACCGCTCCTGTTTCACATAGCCAGGTCAACTGTGGATGGGCGACTCAACCACGACCGTTCCGTTGCACAACGAGCTGAGGAGGGCCTCCTCCGGTTCAGTACAGCGGTCTCGAGTCGGGATGTGCGAGATGTTGCATTACAACATCGTAAGTTCTGGTGGCTCGATAGCGAAGGAACTCCAGCGTCGAACTCTTTAGACCCGGGTTAGAACGGGTAGTGCATACCCCCTTATGGGGCGCAGTCGGTCTCTGTCTTGCGGTGGATTAGATGGAAATCTAGAAACCGCAACCTATGGCCGGCTTACATATCGTAGGGTAGTTTTAAGGTAGTTTGTAAGTTGTATATTTGTTTATATTAAAAAAAAAAAAAAAATTGAGTATACACATTCGTACACTGAGTGTATTTATGTGTATATATATATGTAAATAGGTTAAGTGCACACATGTATATATGTGCGTATATCATTATATACACGCATGTATACATGTGTGTATGTTAAGTTAAGTTAGTTTTAAGTTATTTTAAGGTAGTATTTAAGTTAGTTAATAAGTTTTACAAAAAAATCCGTTCTGTTTTTAAGTTTTTCATTTTTTCTTAATAAAAATTCCTTCAGTTATATTCACTTATATTTAAACATATGTATAGTTAGGTTAGGTCGAAAGACATAGTATAAGATTAAGTTTAGCTTAGAGTGCCCGCCGAGGGCCAGTAAGTTAGAAATAGAATTGTACGTCCAACTAGTTTTAAGCATTTTTGTCTAGTATGTAAGATCTTATGAATTAAAACAATAAAAATGAATTAAAATGAAAAATGAAATGTTCTTATATACTAAGGTTCCAATGCATTCTACTGCACTAAACATGCTTCTAAATCGGTAGTCAGCCTCCGCTCGTTACATCCGATGCATACATATTGTAAGATATGAACAACTAATAAGCTAATATACAAAACATAAACCATCAGGCATACTTTTTGTTATTGACAAAAATCTTACAAAATGTTTAAGTCTACTAACTACGTAAACCTCATATTCGCAACAAAATATTCGCTTTGTATCCGATCGACAATACGATCTTTAAAATCCAAGCACACAGAATATGTTGCGTTATAATCTACAAATATAAATATATATAAAAGTATATTATCAGAAAAATGCATGAAATCTTTATTTGAATCCATAGTACGGTCCCTATAATTTAATGTTTGAAGATTATTTCATGCAAATGTTGATCTTGCCTCAAATGGTCCATCCGCTTAGTCCAATTTTGGCATACTCTTTCCAACATTTCGGCCGGTATCGCACGAATAAATGCTTCAATGTTGTCTTCCAATGCGTCAATTGAAGCGGGCTTGTCGGTATAGACAAAAGCTTTAACATTGCCCCACAAAAAATAGTCTAAAGGCGTTAAATTGCACGATCTAGGCAGCTAATTGTCCGGTCCCGAACGTGAAATAAAATGTTCACCGAACTCGCCTCCCAATAAGTCCATTGTTAGTCAAGTCAAGCTCTTGCATTTCGGGAAAAAAAAGGTGGATACCATCTCACGGTAGCGCTCACCATACACGATTCGCATTATCTTTAAAGAAATACGGTCCAATGATGCCACCAGCCCATAAATCGCATCAAAATGTGACTTTTTCTGTATACATTTGTAGCTCTTGCAATGCTTCTGGCTGATATATAATATGATATGGGTGGCGCTACAGCCCGTAGAGGGCCATTGCCTAGCATCTCAGCAACCACTCGTGTTGTGCGTGCTATTGTTCTCTCACGAGTGGAAGAGACCTACAGTTAAATGCCGAATCCGAACAGCTTTGTTTGAGAAGCCTTTTCTAGACAGGAGATACTCCTTGAGCATTGTCAGTGACTCGAAAGAGGTGGGGTCGTGAACATTTGTTTCGTCGCACAGAGCAGGAATCGAACCACGAATCGAAGACGAGGTTGGGGTCGACGCACATACCCACAACGCCACGGGCCACCACTTCTGGCTGATATTAACTCCAAAATCGACAATTCTGCTTATTTACGTACCCATTGAAAAATCCAAAAGCCATAAAATGGAAGAAGCGCGCGATGAACTTTCTTAACAGAGCTCGCATTTTGATAATAAAATTCAATAATTTGCAAGCGTTGTTCGCTTGTTAGATTTATACAATACCCGTGTGCCAACAACAGAGTGAGATTATAAATGTGGAAAAGCACGTGCCAATATATTAAGAGGTTAAAAATCATCCATCGTGATGCAGTTCAGTTGTGGGTCGGATTTAGTGACTGGTTTGGGGCTTGATGTCAATGTCAAATTTGTTGACATTACCCAACGCACGCAATGGATTCTATAAGTTTAAGCCTTTAGTCTTCCTTTTTGCGAGCTTTCGTAAAATATGCAGCCTCATATGGCATGACGGAATATGGAGGAGGAGGTTTAAGGATGAATGGACTGGAAAAAGACGTCGCGATTGCATAGGGTACGCACTAAAGTTAATGGGGACCAAAACTGACTGGCAGTGCGCAACTGGAGGCAGCTAGATAAGGACCGTGCTAGCTGAATAAGCTTGTTAGTTGAGCTCCAGGCTAGATGGCGCAGTTGGTTGAGTGTCTGCCTTTCGTTATAGGAGCCCCAGGTTCGAATCTCAGTGAAGGCAAAAGCTAATATGCTTTTGTCTGGTTCAGCTCCAGTCACCATTCGCCGTTCGCATCAAATTAACGGCACTGGAAATCACATTGGACCAACGATATTCTAAGTGCGCTGGCAAATTTCGCTAGCAGCCCAATAACCTAACCTAATCAAGTTGTGCTACAAGTTCACCCCATGAAGCCAAATATCGAATACTTAATTTGGGAAAAGGATCAAAGACGCGGTAAAGAAGTCAATCATCAATTAATCAGTTTTTATAGCAACGATGTACGCATGCTCGAGGGTGTCCTAGTTGCCATACAGGGTGTTAGCATCTGTTTTAGTGACGTTTCTATAAGTTGCAGATACGAAGAAGAAATAGGTTATGTTCGACGTCAGCTCTGCAATAATCCAATCCAAGGTGGAGGAAGAAAGTGGATAGGGATTCTGGCAAGCCACTTGTTTGAAAAGCAGAATTAATCCAATTGGTTGGAAAAAGCAGAGTCGCTTCGTGGAAATGTGTTACGTTACACATAAGGGGCTTCGCATATCTCTGTGGGCATACTTCTCAGTAAGTCAGTCACTCGATGCACCTAGAATTTTATTTTCATTTCTGATAAAGGATCCTTTACCACACAACATCATCCTCCCCCTAGTCGCTCTGTTACACTCTACTTGCAGCTGCACCACCTCACTTACATCAGACAACATTACACAGTTCAATTGCAAGAATTCGCAACATTGTCATTTGCAGTCCCTATCAATGTTGCCAAGCCCATCTCATCTGTCACTTTCTTTATGCCACCGCGCGGCATAGTCTGAATTCAAAACTTAAGCGCGGCACTTGAAAGGAATTTAATTCGAAATTCAAATGCGCGTATTCGAAAACATATTGAAACATTTATCAATATCAGTTCGTAATCAAACTAGAGCGACCCATTAAGTCCCCTTGCAAAGAATTGCAAAAAAAAAAAAATGTGCGTTTGTTTTCTCAAGAACGACGATGAAAAGCGCCTACCACCGACACCATCATCAAAGCCGTTGCATCTAAACCATTAAACCGGCTTTAAATGCATAACAAATGGCCAGAATGAAACGCTTTGATCTAAGCCGTCCTATGCGGCTATGTGAAATTGGATCATCTCTCTAATTAAATGAAACCAAATGGTTCAGCGCGGCACAACTCATCAGCGAATCGCACGCAAAAGTCGGCGGCACAGCGGCGCGGACGGAAGTCAGCGGAAACGCCCGCTAGTGCACTGCCAGAGCTGGACCACGACCACACTCGATTCTCAATGCGTGTGTCGGTGTTTGTATGCCGGAGAGCGCAATGCAAGGGCCACCCGACACAGTGTCAAATGCTTCCAATTTTGATCTTCTATCGCGATCCGCGCATCGGCAAATGTGACTATCGACGAGATCACTTTCCAGTTTTTCGAGAAATCGTTCTCTCATAAATCTTGACGGGACGCGATTCACATGACAAATGACATTCGCTGGCTGGCAGTTTGTGTCGCCGCTGTCAACGGGCAGACGAGGGGTTTTGCTTTTGTTGTCGTCGCCGTTGTTTGTCAATATGCAGATGTCTAATAAGACTCCCGGCCGCGAATGTGCTAAAATTCACACCATCTCGGCATATCGGAATCCACTTGGCACAGCTAGCGTGCGGATGTGTCTCTCGAGCAGTAGATGCCCCTTGCCCGCGAGAATTAGGGTGGGAAATGTTCACGTACGAGCGCATTAGCACCTTGTAGACAGTTGTTGTTGTTCATGATCGTTCCTACTTGAACGCCACTTGCTAATTGATTTAATATTTTATTTTTGTTGTTGGAGCCGAGAGGTCTGCTTTGTGCGGAGATCTGAGTGGAATGGGGGATTTTTCGGACCAATGAGATGTGTTGACGGGCGGACTTGTTAGGCAGCGCTAATTGATTGACATGACTGCGCTGACCAATCAGCGCGTGGTTGGCTGCTTTGTTGAGTCAACTGGTGGCTGGCTGGGTGATTATTAATGACGTTGTGCGGCCGTAAGTAATGGGAAATGTATTTCGAAGCAAATTAAGTGAACGAATTTGCTGGGTGTTTTCATTGGTGGCGATACATTGGGATTTGTCATGGCTGCTGACATTTTCAATTCAACGTAGCTGTTGGCCACAGGTGGAGTGGGACTCCCACCGTGGGAGACAAAGAGTTTCAACATTGAATTGTTGCTTGGTGATGTTATGGAGCGTTGTGGGTGGTTCGAGGAAGCTATTTTTTTCGTCTGAATAATAGATTTTTTGACCCCACTTTTGTGCGTCACATTACATTTTTTCAATAGTAACAGAATAGCAGTACAAATCAAATGAAAGCTGCTAGATGTAGCATGTAGGCACATCTGGAATTGTGAATTAAACGATTCCTTAGTGGTTCGTCGCTAAATAGAGATGTGGCTTCAATTTGTTTTACAGTATTTGCTTGCCTCTGCTTGGTTCATAATTTTAGCTATTTCCACCTTGAAATTATTTTGCGGCGCTTAAGCCTTGAAAGGCAAAACTATTTCCACGCCAATTCCGTTTTCATGCCATTATTGGACTCGGCAAAAGATCTAATGCATGCTTAAAACACCATCCTCTCTGTCATTGTCCTGAGAACAATTCAAATTTCAGAATGTTTCCATCGAGAAGTAAGAATTAACTTTTCTCTCAAATTTGACTTTCAACCGAAACTTGAAGAATGTGCGCACTAACCTGAAAAATCCCTCTTAGAACTCCTCAAAATACCTTTGGCTGCAGCGGCTACAGTGTGAAACCTAGTTTTTCGCCATGAATTAATATCGGCCAGCGTGCTTTAGAGACCGTCACCAATTTTGCAATATCATGCTGGTTTCGCTGTAGCAGATCGTTTGTTTTGTGTCGATTATAATCGGGACAGATTTTTCTGGATGTAGCACAGTTCGTAAGTCTGGCCCATCTGTGATAAGCAATCTGAAGAAAGTGCTTGAAGATTTTCCACTTCACTGCTTGTAGAGGTATAAGTACTTCCTTTGTAAGTGAGCTTGAAGGAATGAACCTTGCCTAGCCAGCTTATCCGCCTTCATTTCTCCTGGGATGTCACTGTGACCACGGACCCAAACGAGGAATGTATTGAGCTGACCTTCTAATGACGCTAGCTCCGCGCGGCAATCATCTACCAGTTTGGAATGTGTGTTGTAGGATGCAATAGCTTTGATGGTAGCTTGGTTATCAATATATATATAGCCACTTTTTGTGTTGACAGGATGGCTGAATTTTGGCCTGACGACAGACTTCCCGGATAGCGAAAAACTCTTCTTGAAAAATACTAGAGTTAACTTGCTTTGGAGATGCTAATGGATTTTGAGAACATACCTGAACCGACTCCCTAGCCCATTTTGAAGTCGTAGGTGAAGATTACCCAGTTAAAGCCCTTGCACACCTGCCCGCACTGCCATTACGTTTCTTTGGGGATTAGGGTATCAAAACCGCTTAATAAATTAAGTACAGGGACTGGATAGTCCGTGGAGTGCTGTACTAGTTCACTGGTAGGATGACTACGCAAGTACATACGACACTCCAGAACCAGCGCGGTTAGCAAGCACACAAAAACTGGTCGGGCTAAAAAGATAGTAGGTATGAATGGGGTAACATGGCAATGATCTCGTCTATCACGAATTCATTCCATCGCAATCGAAAATGGGCTATAATCTCCGAAAAATCTATCGCATAATTCATTCGTAGTAGAGTCGTAACAAAACATTGGCTACAAATTTCCTAAAGTTTGCCATCAGTGAATACGAATGAAGTGGAAATTTGTATGGTTTTCTGTGATAAGTTATTTACGTCGGAGTTCGTAATTCTGTTCGGATTTTGTGATATACACTTTTTGTAGTTCGTATCGTTCGTAGACTTGTTCTGTGACAGGGCTGTCAGGCTTCATCCAGACGTTCCATAATCCCCTTTACTGGAAACAGATGTGTTGTCAAATGTTTTAGCTCCATGGAGACCTCCAACTTAATCCGAACAGTTTACAGGTAAAACCGGTTATAGCGTTCTACGAGAAACTGATTTCGTAGTTATAACCGATATCAAGGCATGTGAATCTGTTTGCAACTAGACATCACGTTCTATCGGCATTTAATATATATATATATGTACACAAGGATACCCTAAGATATATGTCAGTTTTGCTTCCCCAAATTGTTTTTTTTTATTTTGTCCTTACTCTTTGGCGAGGGCTTTATTTTACTCCCCAACTTGCAACCTAAAAATTACACCCACTTTTTTTTCAATCGTGATAATTGCTCGTTTTTTACTTACCAGGTGTACCAGTATGAAGTGAGCGTCAAGATACAAATGTCTCGATAGGTAACATTTGTTGTAAACGAGCTCATATTTTTTTGTTTGTTTGCTATGACATCTGTGAAAAACATTTAGTATACATCAAGTCATTGAACATACAAAATCATATTTTTTCATCGTGTTAAAAATGTCGAATTTTGTACCAGAAAGTGATGATTTGCGGAAAGCATTCATTTTTGCTTTTCATTTGAAGAAAAGTCCTGCAGAGTCGCATCGAATGCTTTTCGAGGCATATGGTGATCATGCTCTATCAGAAGCAACATGCAAAAGATGGTTTCACCGGTTCAGAAATACTGATTTTGATGTGAGAAATAAAGAACGTGGAAGACCACCAAAAAAGTTTGAAGACGCCGAATCGCAAACGATATTGAATGGAGATGACACTTTGAGTCAAAAACAAATGGCAGTACTGTTAAATGTTGCACAACAAACAATTTCTGACTGGAAAATTAGTGCTGGAATCAGTCTGGAAAATTAGTGCCACATGAATTGAATTAAAGACAGATGGAAAACCGAAAAAACACTTGTGAAATTTTCCTTCAAAGACTATTTATTTTAAGAATCCTAAACCGAAAAAATTATGGGTTAATCCGGGACAACCATCAACATCGACTGCAAAACCAGATCGATTCGGCAAGAAGACAATACTGTGTGTCTGGTGGGACCAGAAAGGTGTGGTGTACCACGAGCTCCCAAAACCTGGTGAAACCGTTAATACTGATCGTTACCGACAACAAATGATCAATTTGAACCATGCCTTGATCGAGAAACGACCAGAATTGGCCAGAAGACACGGCAAGATAATTCTGTTCCATGACAATGCACCTGCACACAAAGCAAAACCGGTTCAGGATACAATTAAAACACTTGGCTGGGAGCAGCTACCCCACCCGCCGTATTCACCAGACTTGGCTCCTTCCGACTATACGAAAACAAATTCATCGATGGGACACGCATTGGCTGAACAGCACTTCGATTCCTACGAAGAAGTCGAAAATTGGGTGTCTGATTGGTTTGCTTTAAAAGACGAACAATTTTACTGGCGTGGTATACACAAATTGCCAGAAAGGTGGTCAAAATGTGTAGAAAACAATGGCCAATACTTTGAATAAAATGTTTTTACTTTCCCATTAATAATTAGTGTTTTATTTTCAAAAAAACCGACAGGTATACCGGCCTGGTAAAATTCTTGGCCAAAACTCACAAGCCAAAGATCTTTTGATCTGTTTTCGAGAAAAAAAAAGACTTACAAAAAATCTTGCGTAATATTTACTGGCTTATCGAACAGTCCTCGTATACTCAAAAGAAGCAAGGTCTGTGTGTGTGGAGTCAAATCACACTATACTTATATTTTGGGTTGTTCAATAAGTTCTTCTTTTGTTATTTATTTGAATTTAATAATGGATGTGAATTTTTTTGTATTATTTCGCATATTATAACATTCTGGCAATTAAAATGGGCCAATCAACACCTTGTTGTAAAACGTTCAGTACTAATGCTTAGGAATAGAAGAAAGATAATCAGTTTTAAAGGTTTAAGGGTATCAAAGCAACAGAGGACCAATGGGGAGTTTGCAGCGGGTATAAATATTATATCAACAAGCACTCATTTTATTAGCGGAAATACACACATTTCTTACCTATTTCAAGAAAGTCTAAAACGTGTGTCATGCTGTCCTAGTATATTTATTTCACTTTTAAGAACAAAAAATAATTTCTTCAACAGCATTTTCTCAGCTTAAAACAAAACTAAACTGAGAGCTCTAAATGAAAATACAAAGTTGCTATGTACACTCCGACTAAATAATAGTTTGTCAGTGAGTTAATAAGTTGATGATAAATTTGAATTAGAATGCTAAACTTTTTACGAATAGAGACCGACCGAAGACCAGTTTTTAGGCCGAAGCCGAACTGAAAGCTTTTATCACCTTCAGCCGAACCCGAATATAAAAAATACACACTGTGATAATAAAATAACAAAAACACAACGTTCCTTTAAACTTCACTTGTAATACTGTAAACGCATAAGTAAGTTTTGCAAAACCAAACAAACACGGAGCGACTGTATCCTACAAAGAAAAATACCGTAATTCTATGTCACTGAAAATCTAATATTTGGCTTCGGCAATATCTTCGGTCTCACTTGGATTCACCGAATGTGATATTTTTAGGTGAAGTTGGCCGAAGCCGAAGGCGAGTGTTCGGTCAGACTCTAATTGTGAGTAGATACATTTCAAAGGAAGAATTACAGACAATCGTCATTCAAATTGTAACAGAAACCTGCTTGTTTCTGTGTGGAAAGTAAATTTTCTTGGAAATTTCAATTCAATTAAACGAAAGCTTACTTGAATCTAAAGATAGCAATTAACATCTGTGAGGGACATTCCCTGGGAGAAATTTCGGAAGAACATACATATCTCAATTGAATTAAAGGGCACTCTGATTCCACCACAAAATGTTTCAAATTTACGAAAGAATTAGTGACGGGGATGATATCTGAGGTAAGTCTTTTACCAGTCAAGTAACAAATATTGAAGCCGTCGTTGAATTTTTAATTAAGAAGGTAATCTTTATTGTTCACCGCTTTGGCGAGGGGCAATTAACTTTTGACTAATTACTACTCGTGTTCTCCGTCGGCAGGAGGGTTTATGAATTTAATTAAACTTAGTTTCTCTCGTTGAAAAGCTTGGCAGAGGGACAGTTTTTTATTTGCCGATTTCATTGATATTCGTTCTCAAGTTTTTGAGATTATTTCCATGGCAATGGTAATTGTATGAGAATTTTTAAAAAGCGGAATATTTTATTTAATAACCAGCGTTAGGACTATACAATTTGATGATGCGATTTGCTTGACGGACAAAAAATACCTTACGTGCAGACTTATGTCTACTTGCTTGACAACTTCAGTTGAGAGAGAAATGTGTTATTAGTTTTTACAACTAAGAAGCCGAGTCCTTCGTGGGGCTACAGGTCAATGACTTTTGGGCATACGTTCCCTATGCGGAGACATGGAGATTATATCCGGCCCTTTCCTACTCACCATCCAACTTTGCAGGTGTCGTGTGAACTGTGAAGATGATTAGCATTGCTGTGGCCCACATTAGAAACAAACTCAGTCGCGTACGATGTGCCGGAGCTACCACCACTGTACTCAGATCTCATTGCGAATGCCTGCGCAGCCTGACCTTTTTTTTTCCGTCACTCGCGGGACCAATGTGTCTACAAATTTTGGAAAATCTGAATGTATAGCTCTGGAGAAACTCTAAGGTGGTATAGCAGCTGGGCTAGGGAATTAACCTCTCGGACTTCACGTTCACGTTTGATATGTGAACTACAATACTACAAGACACGTTTATTTTTGTATTGCTCGCAGATTTCCTAGCTAGAAGTTGAAGACACAAACCAACGCAATAAAAATTGTCTGAAGCTGTAGCACAGGTGTTTACACCATAAGTCCATCAAGCCTCTCGAAAAGTTTTAGTAACGAGCGTTCACATTGACGTTTTTTGATGGAAATAGTTAGTCGGATCAAAAATGTAATACCATATGCTACTACTTCATTTCTGGTCAGAACCCTGATATACAAGAAAAACTAATTTGCGACTACTATTTGAATTGCTCCGTAAAATAAACTACTCCTTTCGGGCTCAGAGAAAGCTAGTCGGCTTGTTTTCCGTTATTATATTCATTGGATTCCCAAAGGGCAAAACGAAGTATATGCTGTCCTCAAAAAAGGACATACAACATCGACGTCTTGGACAGAGCGCCACAATGGGCAGCTATAACTTCAAGGTAGTCAAGGATTTCACTTACATCGGCTCCGGAGTAAACTGTACAAATAACATCAGTACCAAGATCAAGCGTAGGATAACTCTTGCCAACCGCTGTTTCTTCGGGCTCAAGAGGCAATTGAGTAATAGAGCCCTCTCTCGAAGAACCAAGTTGACTCTATATAAGACCTTGTTCATCCCAGTCCTGCTATACGGCGCGGAGGCATGGACAATCTCGAAAGCGGATAAGGAGTTCTTGGTGTCTTTGAGAGAAAAGTTCTACGCACGATCTTTTGTCCTGTTTGTGTTGACGGGGAAGAGACGGGCTTGTGTTGAGGAGGAGATTCAATCACGAATTATACGGGCTGTACAGCGACATGAACCTAGTTAGGCGTCTACGGATCCAAGGCATACGGTGGCTAGGTCATGTAGAGTGTATGGACAACACAGCTCCGGCCCGAAGAATCTTCGAATCCGAACCTGTCGGGCGGCGGCGCACCCAAGGGGAGAAGGACCTCAACCAACTTAATGTGGGAAACTGGAAACAGCTAGCCAGAGATCGCGCTAGTTGGAGAGGCATGTTGGTTGAGGCCCAGGTCCACTCCGGACTGTATCGCCACACAAAGAACAAGAAGGATTCCCTAATAGTGGGCAGAAGCGTGCTTCGAGCAATATATGTAATCAACAGCACTGCATCAGCGATTGATTTATTTTTAAAAGCGCTTCATGGATCTTTTTGCTTGACTTAGTCCACAATTATTTAAAATTCATGAAAAGTGAAAACTGGGTCTGTGAAGTTGAAGAATAGTTAATTTCTGGTCTGCTTTCTTAGTATTTGACCGAATATTTAACCGCAAGCTCCCCACGTCGCTACGAATACTCTGACAATTCATTTATATGGAGTTTTCTTATTCGCAGAGAACTCCGCGTACTGACGGGATTGACACTTTACTGCGATTTTTTTGGTCGTGGTGGTTGTGGATTGCGTTTGCCTCTTTGTGTATTGCGAACTCTGACACTGACAGTTCGCAAAGAGAATGATTGATTCGCAGAAAAACTAACTTTTGTTGAGGTTTTTGTTCATGAAAAATCTTAATAATTCAGCTACAATCTGTTTTCATACCAAGAAATATACATTTTTGTTACAATTTGCTGGAAAATGGTTGTTTCCGAAAGCTCGCTGCTCATATGAACGGGCCCTTATCTTGACTGTTCTTATAAACAGCTTATCGAATAAAATCACAAATTAAAATTAAATATACCTAATACCTAGAGTATTTCCTGTCTAGAGAAACCTTCTCAAACTTGGCCGTTCGGCCGTTCTGTAGGTCCCTTCCACTCGTGAGAGAACAATAGCACGCACAACACGAGTGGTTGCTGAGAAGCTAGGCCCTGCCCCCTACGGGCTGTAGCGCCACCCATATTATATTATTATATTATTATTATAATACCTAGATACGTTCCAAAAAATAAGGTAACACATGAAGTAAAGTTCTAAATCGAAGGAAGTAGTGTAAATACAGAATCATTTTGTGTTATTTCAAAACCGTGTGAAAATAGAATAAGACTAGAGAGCTAAGACGCCTTTCATACTCGACAATCTTGGGCATCCTGGTCGTCATCAAGACCAGACCGTCGCGATCACTTGTTATTCAGTCTTTCCCTTATCAGGTAACCAGGAGGTACGGGATACCAAAAGGGATCGATGTTTCAAGTCTTTTAGCATGATTTTAATCCGCGATTTAGGAGGTTTTTTTTCGGGGGTTTCAATGTCTGATCTTCAGTATAATGTTGTTTGTAGAGTTCACGATTCGGTCCATGCCAGGCAAACTATTTAACTAAATCAAAAATGTAAAAGGAGAGCAGATTTTATTCCTTGCTAATGGAATGGCCCGGGATCGATGCGAGGATGCGAGGATCTCACTGTCATCGAGATAATCCAAGTGTTTGCAAAAAAATCTCCCATGTTTACAATTTCAGCAGTAACAATTTGAACAGTTGACTCTACAACGCACTTCCTTGCGGTACAGGTGTCGCACGGTGGAAGGTGCCGCATTTTGCGACACAACACGTAGTTTCTTATGCTTGAACCACAACGATGCGTTGGCGCTACCGTTGTCTTACATCAGATGCAAAGACTATCCGTTTTATGTTTGCTGAAATGAAAGCAATGGAATTAGTCCACCGACCTGAACCTCATACCGGAAGTCCCACCACGTCGTAGATGACTAAAAGACCTTAAGCATACATAGAGGAAAGAATCCGACGGGACTCCACTCTAATCTAATTGAAATGGTATCTGAGTTCTTTTTCATTCCAGGAAGCATTACGTTGGGAAAAGGCAAGCACTCAACACAACATCAAAGCTGAGGTTTCTCAAGGATAAAAGTTAGGACCAGAGCCTTAGCACAATAAATGCACTGCAGTTACCTCTAGCTGACACGGATCGCAGGCGAAAGCAAGATAGTTGCGTATTTGACAGAGTTTGGCATGAAGCTCTTTGTGTGTTGATGAATCTCTGCTTCTATGGATTAGAAACTACCTTTCGAACCTTTCAATCCAAGTTGTTTTGGATGGGTTCAAGTCTGATATCCACAAACTAAATGCTGGTGTCCCCCAAGGCTCTGTTCTGTCTCCCACACTCTTTCTCATTTTTATAAATGATCTGTCTGCCACTTCTAATCCAATTCACTCCTTCGCTGACAGCACCCTCAGCTTTTCATATTCGTTCCAAAATTCGCGACCCTGACCTTCGGACGTAATATTGGGACGGCAGCATATGTCAAGCACATTAAATTCCGATCTGGACAGCATAATTAACTGGGGTAAGAACAACAGAGTGGAATTCAATGCCTAAAATACTCAATGCTGTCTCTAAAGCGAACCCCTGATAATCAGCCATTATCCATGAATGGCGCTTGTATGAACGAAACCCGAAAAATGTCCATCCTTGGTATGTGCATCAACACTACACTTAGTTGGAATGATCACATATTCGAGGTCGCCAAAAATGCTGCGAAATGTTTAGGTTTCCTTAATCGATGCAAGAAATGCTTCACCCCCTCTGATTTGGCTTTATTCTATAAGGCGTATAATCGCCCTAAGCTTGAGTATAACTCTCATATCTGGTCTGGGGGCAACAGACCACCCTGCCCGTACTAGATAGAATCCAAAAGCGAGCGATAAAACTTATGGGAGACCACGATATCGCGGGTTCATTAGACTCGCTTGAACATCGACGTACCGTGTCTTCTTTGTCCGTGTTTTATCGTTATTTTAACAAACGATGCTCAAGTGAGCTAGCCAAATGCATTCCTCCTCTCCTTGAATTCACCCGCAATACACGTCTCGCCAGGAATGCACATCAGCCTTCTTTCCGACGCACAGTAAAATTTAGAGACTCGTTTTTTAGCCGCACCACACGAATATGGAATGCTCTTCCCAGCTTAATATTCCCCATAGATTACAATCCGCAGATGTTTAAGACCAATGTGCACAGGTACCTCCTCTCTCTCTCCCTCTATACCTTCAGCCGTGCTTTGTCTTGACCCTGGACAATTAAGGGTATTAATAACCCCTTGAGCACGCGCAAATTATAAAAAAAAAAATAGTCGGGAATCAGACTACTAAGCATAGTGTGTAACTCTGCACATTTAGTAGAACTTTATTTCTGTTGCGCTTGGTATCAATTAGGCTAGGTAAGGTGAGTGGGCTGTCAGCGAAATTGCCACCACACTTAGACCATTGTTGTCCCATTGTGATACGCATGGTCAGACTATCACCACTAATTAACAACATCGGTGATAGTGCTTGGATCAGATTTGAAAAAAGCGTATTAACCTTGCTTTCATTAAGATTCGAACCAGGGACCTCAATAATCAAGGGCAGGCACTTAATTGCGGCATGTGCAAAATAACACAATGTGCTACCGACGATGAGAAATGCTCAGTCGTTCACAGACCTTTGAGCTGTGCAGTGATAGTGCGCGAGTGTTTCGGCTTAACAAAAATAAAAAGAAACTATACGAACAATAATTAAGTAGTGCTGGTGTCGCGTCTTGCTTTAACAAGCAATTGGCCGAAGTGGTAGAGTCAGCGCTCTTGGCTCCACAGGTGCCCGGTTCAATCCCCGCTGGGGGCGGCGACAATAAAAAATAAAACTTTTTTTTTCTCGAAAGCCAAATAAATATTGGTATACAATAGTGAGCGAGAAAATGGAATCAGACGAGCGGTCCGCGCTCTTAGAAGCGGACAAAGGAGAGCAGCTACCGGCGGCAGAATCAGGCCACCAGTCAACGGTGCACTGGGAAGGCACTGTGAAAAGGAGGAGAAATAAATCGTCTCCAAAAAGTGCGAAACGCCGTGACACCAAGGCATCTGCCGAGGGGCGGCAGGAGGATGAGCTGAGTGAAGCCGCGAAGACGGTTGTAAATGCAACAGCCGAGACGGATGAAGAGGAGTGTGTCCACTACGTGTCCGATGGAGGGGAAGGACTGTTCGCTGTCAGCAGCAACAGTTTCGAATCGTTAGCCTCGGACACTGAAGATGAAGTAGAGAGAGTACTTCGCTCTAAAGAAAACGAAGTAAAAGACATTGAGGAGAAAAAACAGCGTCTCCTCGCCGAAATCAGAGTGCTTAGATCCAGTACGCTCGCCAGGCGAGCGCTGGAACAACAACAACAAAATCAGAAGCAATTGAGAGCAGATCAGCAACGACAGACGACAGCAGCGCAACATCAGCCAGCTACACAACAACAAAAGCGGCTGACAACCAATAAAAATCATAAGGTAGCGTCGCAGCAACATCCAGCGACGCAGCAACATCCCACAGCGCAACAGCAGCAACTGCCAATAAGTAGTGACAAGCAGAAGCAGAAGCAGAAGACAACAGACAAACAGCAGCAACAACAACAGCCAGCAGTTCGTCAGCAACAGCAGCGGCCACAAAAAAAGGAGAGGGTGCCACCCATAAATTTGTACAAGCCGGATGTAGAGCAAACTGCTAAGGTATGTAAGGAGGCCATAGGTAGTGGCAATTTTATCATTAAAAAAAATAAAGGTTATGAGAAATACTCGGTGCACTGCAAGACGGTGGACCAGTATAATAAAGTTATAAGGTGTCTCAAGATTTCGACACTGGAGTTTTTCTCATACACTCCCAAAAATGAGAAGTGTAAGGCAATGCTTTTAAAGATCCCCACGCTTATTGAAGCGGAGAGGGTCTTCCAAATGCTCCAGGAGCAAGTGTGCGATGGTGTCGAGATCGTCGGGGTCAAGCCCTTCACCACAGCTAAGGCAAGGAGAGAGGGGCGGAAGTTACCCATTTATGTAGTACAGCTGTCACCCACGAGCAAAGTCGATGAGCTTAAGAAAATTCAATTCTTAGGCTACCGACATTGTGTTTGGGAAAGTATAAGACGGCGCGATGGCATTATCCAATGCGTTCGCTGCCAAAGGTTCGGGCACGCTGCGTCGAACTGTCAAATGCAGCCTCGATGCGTCAAGTGCAGTGAAAACCACATATCGGAGGATTGCCCGCTGGGGAAAGAGGGTACAACTGACAATAGTCAACTTAAGTGCGTACTCTGCGGGAATGCGGGGCACACCGCTAGCTATCGGGGCTGCCCTAAGTTCCAAGAGCGGAAAGCAAAAGCGGTTCTGCAGAAGCAGCCCCCAGTGAAAAATCCACTCGGGGCAGCCATACCCGTCACTCCTGGAGTGACTTACGCCCAAATGGCGTCCGTCATGGGGAGGACGGAAAAGCAGCAACTACCAAAGGTAGCGCCGCAAACCTCAGTGCCAAGAGCACACGGTCCAACGCCTGATTGGAATGCCTCCATTGAAAGGCGTATGGACTCGTTAGAACAGCAGGTTGCCAAAATTCTGGCGCTCCTGCAGAACCCAGCACGTCACCAGTCCTAATGGCTGCGCAGACGGAAAGCACTTTTAAGATCCTTGCAGTGAATACGAATTCATTGATAGGGGTCCCACGAAAAAATGAGCTATATCGATTGTTGGACGATCAAAGCCCAGAGCTATGTCTGATTAGCGAAACCAAGCTAACCCAGAGAGGCATATTGGAGCACAGTAAATATAATATTATTAGAAGAGACCGGCCCAACTCCAATGGTGGAGGCGGTGTTGCAATCTTCATAAAGAATAATATTAAACACAATGTAGTATACAGTAGTGAGGTGCGACGGTTTCAGGTGTTGGAGGCCTGCATCGTGTGCATTTCTCTCCGTAGCGGGAGGAAGCTATTTGCGGTGTCGGTCTACTCCGGCTCCTTCAGTTCCAGAACTACTATATCAGAGCTCGATGCACTCTTTCGGTGTCTAAGTCTGGACTCGGAAGAGAACTATTTTATTTTGGCCGGGGACTTAAATGCCCGTCATGGATATTGGGGGAACACAGATTCCAACAACAGAGGAGACCTGCTTTATAGCTGGTTTTGCTTGCACAGTGTCGAGTATAGACTCGATCTGAAAGCAACAGAGATCTCGTCCTTCCCCAGAAGCGGGTCGTTCTTGGATCTCCTGCTGTTTGACGCAAGGCTGCAGCTGACTGACATAGACTCACAAACTGTAAACTGTTTGAACACATTCGTGTATCTCAGTGACCATTGCGGACTTAGTGCCGAATTCAAGATCCCCAACGACATTGCGGAATTAGGAGAGTTTGTTCAAACGCATACCTACAATTACAGTAGGGCGCGTTGGCCACGCTTCTCCCGACAAATGACTCGAGCACTCTCTTCGGATGCGCTCCACATTCCGTCCAATAGAAACTTGTCAAACGAAGAGATTGACATGTATCTAATTCAATTGGACGAGACAATCAAACAAACTATGGACAGTACGATACCACGGTATACACGAACTAACAACGAAAATTTGTACCGCAATGCGACAATTGACGCACTACACCAACAAAAAAGTAGACTCCTGTCAAGACTAAAAACCTTGTACAGGCGGTTCACTGACAGACGTAGCGAGGAAGTTAGGACACTGAAATCGCTTATTAAGAATGTACAGACGTTAATTGTACAAAATTATAGATTCTCTGTGAATACGTACTGGAACACTAAGATTCGGGCCGTTAAATCTAACAACCCGAGTATGTTTCCACAAATTAACAAATTCTTCCGAAAGAAAAATAGTGATCTTCCGTGTCTTAAGCTTCCCAGGACGACAGACAACGAACACATACTGACTACAGCAGGTATTGATCCCAACAACGCCGTACTCGACGATGACTTCTTTGTGGTCGAAGACCCGCAAGAAAAAGTTGAAGTACTAGGCGCAGTTTTCCAGGAAGTGTACAAGGTGAACGAAAGTGTTCGCCCGAACCACGACCTGGAAAACAGCGTGCAAGCTAGCAACTCTCAACTTCGAGAAGATCTGCAGCAATGGCGATCTGAGAACATCGGCTTTGTCCAGTTCAATGACGTAAACATGGCAGACAATGTCATCGCCGACGAAGGGGTTCATCCCCCGTTCATTTCGAAGGCAGATCTTCAAGCGGTCTTCGCATCAATAAAGAAGAAAAAGTCAGTTGGAATCGACGGGATCTCCAACATTGTGCTAAGACATCTTCCTCTGGAAGTGGTCACTATGTACACAATCCTGTTTAACAATGCTCTGAATAATGCACATTATCCTGAGCATTGGAAAACTGCGATTGTACAACCCATATCCAAGCGAGGAAAAGATTCTTCGAATCCGTGCAACCTCCGGTCAATTAGTCTCCTTCCGAACATCAGCAAGGTATTCGAGAAGGTGATAAATAGAGCTCTGATCAACTGGACAGAGGACAAACATATAATTCCGGATAACCAATTCGGTTTCAGAGCGGGGCATGACACTATTCATGCCGCGTCGAAACTGGTGTCGGATATCCAATGGAACAAGAGCAAGAAACAATGCACTGGCGCCTGCTTGATTGACCTGGAGAAGGCCTTCGACACCGTTTGGTTAGAAGGACTTTACTATAAGCTCAATCGGCTAGGCATTAGTAAACCACTGCTGTACCTACTGTATAACATGCTTACCGGTAGGCGGTTCGTCGTCAAGAATGGCAACGTGACCTCTACAGGTATTTTTGAATGGTCTCCAACAGGGTGCCGTTAATTCGCCGATCCTGTTCAACATTTTCTTGAGCGATCTGATAAGTTCTCTTCCGCACGCAATTGCGTATGCCGACGACTTGATAGTGTACAGATCAGGCAAAAAGATCGAGGACATCACTACGCTCACGCAGGGTGACTTCGACTCATTCATGAGAGATTGCGATGACTGGAAGTTGAATATCAACTTTCAGAAGTCGGAAACCATTCTGTTCAGGACGCCGTTGTATAAAGCTTCCGCGGATACGAAAAAGAATTGGCGAAAGTTCTCTATTGTAGGACGGCACGGGCAACCACTGACGCAAAGGATTGTAGTCAGATACCTGGGGATCTGGCTAGATCAGTATCTATATTTTAACAAACATGTAGATGCTGCTCTAGCCAGGGCCCGAGGCGCTTTCGCCCTTACAAAGAGACTGTTTTACAACAGCCAACTCGATGCAAGGGTAAAGGTAATCTGCTACATGGCCCTCATACGGCCAATGCTCACATATGGTTGTCCCGTGTGGTTCAACGTGAGTGCAAGCTTGATGGAAAAGATTCGGGTGTTTGAGAGGGCTTGTCTTAGGGCTTGCCTTCGCCTTTACAGAACACCAGAGTCCCAGTACAGAAAATTCTACTCCAATGAGGTGTTATACAACAGGGCCAACCTGATACGAGTGGACAATTTCCTGGTGAAGTTGATTCGAGGTCACACTGCGAGAGCGATGAACTCGGTTAATAACTTGATCTTCGGGGCTTACTACCCCAACCCATTGTACCACGAAAAGGTACGTCACAGTGGCTTCGTCCCTCCAGAAGCATTTCTCTACTTTGACAAACACGGCTTGATACAAGACAAGAATGCGGTACCGCTCCTGTTTCACATAGCCAGGTCAACTGTGGATGGGCGACTCAACCACGACCGTTCCGTTGCACAACGAGTTGAGGAGGGCCTCCTCCGGTTCAGTACAGCGGTCTCGAGTCGGGATGTGCGAGATGTTGCATTACAACATCGTAAGTTCTGGTGGCTGGAGAGCGAAGGAACTCCAGCGTCGAACTCTTTAGACCCGGGTTAGAACGGGTAGTGCATACCCCCTTATGGGGCGCAGTCGGTCTCTGTCTTGCGGTCGATTAGATGGAAATCTAGAAACCGCAACCTATGGCCGACTTACATATCATAGGGTAGTTTTAAGGTAGTTCGTAAGTTGTATATATGTATATATTAAAAAAAACAAAAAAAAAAAAAAAAAAAAAAAAAAAAAATCACAAAACCAACAAAAAACAAAAAAAAAAATTTAAATATGCACATTCGTACACAGAGTGTATTTATGTGTATATATATGTAAATAGGTTAAGTGCACACATGTATATATGTGCGTATATCATTATATACACGCATGTATACATGTGTGTATGTTAAGTTAAGTTAGTTTTAAGTTATTTTAAGGTAGTATTTAAGTTAGTTAATAAGTTTTACAAAAAAATCCGTTCTGTTTTTAAGTTTTTCATTTTTTCTTAATTAAAATTCCTTCAGTTATATTCACTTATATTTAAACATATGTATAGTTAGGTTAGGTCGAAAGACATAGTATAAGATTAAGTTTAGCTTAGAGTGCCCGCCGAGGGCCAGTAAGTTAGAATTAGAATTGTACGTCCAACTAGTTTTAAGCATTTTTGTCTAGTATGTAAGATCTTATGAATTAAAACAATAAAAATGAATTAAAATGAAAAATGACAAAATCCTACCTCGAAGCTTGTGTGTTACCGTACATGACTGCGATTGCGATCATTTCCCCCTACAGTGATAAGCAGCTCAGAACTGCAATACTTGCGCATACCTTCATTACTAAGCACTCCCAATCATATCTTAGGGACTGATTACATCTAGCAGGCAAACACTGATATAAACACAATCCCTTCCTGGCGATAATACTCGTATGCTATGCAAACTTTGCATGAGCATGCGAATATCTACGATTCCAAGTGAACTGCAAATTCGCATTATTTACTCCAAACCTCACTCGTCGCTCCAAGTGTCCAAAATTCATTTTTTATTGAACCCGCATGTACACACACATGTGGCTATGCTGAGGCTAGACTTCACGAGCAGATTCCCTTATCAGCATTGAAGTCTCCACTTGAAGTGATCCGTGGCCATGCCCATAGCGAAAACGTACAAGTCATGGGGTTGAGGAATAAACTACGCTTTAAGGGTGCGCACGTCCGCGTCGAGCACAGCACAGCACGCCGAAGTATTGCGCGCGTAATTAGCAATCCACTAACTAGTGCTTAAGTCTTTCTTCGTGTGACAGCAGAGCACACTGCTCCTCAAGAGCGAGATACATTTCAGACGAGACCACTTTGGGATACATATCACAAGCGTGTCGCGTCTTCATTTGAATACCATACCGATGTGTGTGCGCGTGTGCATGTGGGACGTCTTGAGTCAACATCTCACGCTTAACCGACACATGTAACAATTATGAGCCTCAAAACCGTGCTCTTGGGCTCTACACACAACTCGCGCCAGTGTAGGGCTAGAGTGCGCGTCACACAAACAAAGCCTGAGTCCCCAATCGTTGTTGGTGTACACTTTAGTGTGACTTCTGAGTGTAGCAGTGAGTTGTGAGTTATTAGACGAACTCGTCAGTTGGATGTAGTAAGACTGTCGGGCGTTTGCTGTCGGTGGCCGATGTGATTTGTGTCGTCAGTTAGAGCGACAGTTCCCGATGAGATGTTCCGTGGTTACGATCGGTTTCGAGTGGTGCACAGGCAACTATCGCATTGTCAACCGTTTTTAGTTCGATAACCAGTAGTCATTTACGGTCCGAGAATTTTTGCAGAGTGTGACAAAAGATCGTGATTTCGTGATACACACGAGTGCTGTCAGTGAGAAGTTAAGTGAATTTTCAATAGTGAAAGAAAATGGATACAGAGGATAGAAATTCGAAAGTAGATACGAAGCCAGTGGAAACTTTAGTTTTAGCGAATTATGCAAACGTCAAGGAGACCCGCAAGGGATCTGCAAGTGCAAAAGATGCTCCTGGCAATGGTCGCAAGGAGGACGAACGGATCACGTGTGCGGTGATGAAGGTTCTAGAGGGATACGATTGGAATCTAGTTCAAGCGACAACAAAGTAAGTGGGTTTAAAAAAAATGCTAAACAAAAATACTGAGAAATTGCGTCAAAACTTGTGAAATTAAATAGAGTATAATGCGGCAAGGTTTTCAATCATATTTAAGAATCATCTTAAAACAGCGACCTTTAAAGATTGAGAGTGTACCGCAGTATTTAAATAAGACTACTTGGTGCAGTTGTGCGTGTCTTAATGAAAAGCGACGTTTGATTGGAGAGACAACTTCTGCGAACTTTACTAAAGAAAAATTTAAATAGGAATGTGTCAGTGCATGGCAACTGGGACTAGTCTACACCAAGTCTAAGATTTATGAATGCAACCCCGCAGGAACAAGGATGTAAGGCAAAGGTACTAGTGATCGACCACCAATCATAACATACCAAATTGCAAATGACATTAGTTACATGAAGAAAAGTGATGGCTCCGTGGCGTTTTGTGTAAGTGCGTCGATCCCCAAGCTCGACGTAACAGGTTCGACTCCTGGTCTGTACGAGAAAAATAATTTTCACGGCACCCCCTCTATCGAATTACTGACATACTCAAAGAGTACTTCCTGTTATGAAAAGGCTTCTCAAACTTAGTCATTCGAAGTCGGTATAAAACTGTAGGTCCCTTGCACTCGTGAGAGAACAATAGCGAGCACAACATGAGCGGTTGATATGAAGCTAGGTCATGGTCCTCTACGGGCTGTAGTGCCACCCATATTATGATTATAATGCAGAAAATTGTTACTGTGACCGACCACTACTACCGTTACTCTGCAGTCGAACTTTGATAGATCGAAACATAGAATGCCACAAAAAATTCCATCGAGTTATAAAGACTTTCGGTTATTCTGTCGTTTGACGACAAACAACATCGAAATTCGACATTTCGAAGTTCGAGTGTATTTTGTGTTCGCCTTTCGGTTGAACTGTCATGTGTTTGTTCTTGGCATGTTGCAAAATATAGAAATTGAATTTAATTCCTCTTTTGCAGAAAAAGAAGATCTTAAATACTCACTTTACTAGCGTTTGCGTAGCGTATTGCTCAGCTAATATCGGTCACCCTTTGATCTTGTTCCAATTTAATTCAAACCTCACAAACAAAAACAAAGGCAAAAAACAATACAATCTCAAGTAGCTACAGTTGTGTTCATCGTCCTCTATCGTCGTTTGATGTCCACAGATCAAACAATTACTCCCAGCCGGTATCGCGGGTAAACACAGACATAGCAGAACTGCGAGACAGGAGCAAACTACGCACGATTCCCCCCCAAGCCACGACAGTGTATCCTTATGCAAATAGGTAGTTGCTCCTCAATGAGGGTAGGACTTTTCGTCTCGCCGTGCTTGGTTTTCTATTTTTTTTTTTGATTTAAAGGGAGTCCCACGACCGAAGGGGACCTCATTTGTTTTGCGTGTTGCTGTTCCAACCGTCTTTCGACGTTATGAATGAATGTTGTTAATCAGGTAAACAAATTGCTTTACATATCCTACTTGGGGCGATAAGCATGTTAATCTAACCAGTGCCTCGTATACCTAGATCCATAGAGCGCCCGGTAACATCCGCGACTACTCGTCGTGGAAACAGGTTGTCGCGTAGCTCAGCACAACTTAACAAGACATTAGGTAAACACTCAGGGATAGTTATCCCTTATGATGCGTTTCGAATCTGTCAAGTGCGGATGCAGTGTGTACTCAGTCAGGCATTTAACACCTCAACGCTAACGAGGTTTCGAGATTTGTCATTATTTCACTTCGCTGAGGATAACACACGTCATCCTCCCCCACGGTCCTGAGAAGACTCACCAGGAATTGGCTCACTTTGTACACTTTGCTTCTCTAAATAGTTTCATGTGCAACTGCCAGGGCAGACACGAGGGGAGAGTCATCGTGAAAGTGCACATCAAGTGACTTTGAAAGTGCCTGCATGAAATTGAAAATGTTCCAAAGAGTTATTCAAAATTGAATTTGAGTCTTGATGAAAGGAAATAGGTTGTGCATGAAGTCGACTACGTGTCGTATTTAATCAGCAAGGTCGTGCTCATAATGCTCCATGTACAATCTGAAATTTCTCAAAGATGTCCATGTACATTTGATCTTAAACAAGATAAACGGAGTGTCTCTTGCTCCGCGAAAGTCATCTTCATCTTCGCCGCTGTAAATAAGAAATGCGTGCTGCCATCAAGGACATAATTGTTTTCTCTTTCAAGGACACAATCCTTGTAAATTAGAAACACCAGCAACATCAGTAGACCGTAGATAATTTAATTTTCCATCAACCCTCCTCGTTGAAATAGAATTTAATCTAAAATTCTTGTTGATTCCACCACTTCCACTCAAATCGTTGGAGTTACTCACCACCGCGCCTGTTTCAGGCCCCCGCTGAAGTCGTTTCCACGCAGCAGGCAAAGCAACCTTCAGAGCCTTAAAAAAGTAACGCTCCCAAGCACGTAGTCTGGAGTGAATAAAAAATGTTTTCTAATTAAAATGAATTACACCGTTGGCAACCAGGCCTGGACCACAGTAGGGGTAACAATATTTATAGTCGCACATAAATAAAAACGACCACGAGCCGGTCCTTGTCCTGCCTTCCATCTGCTGTGAGTTCTAATTTCCTTGACCATAATAATCATCAAGCCACTGTGACACACTTTTGGGGTGTTTTTTAATGGACAAGCTCCTCCGTGTAGCTGAGTTCGAATGCAGTGGAGTGAGTGTACCAAAACGCGCGTCTGAATGTTACGGATTTAAAAATACAGTCAAGCTGCACTTACCAAATTGTGAATAGTCGATGCTATTCAATCGGTTATCGACTCCTTCTTTTCTCTTGGCATCGGCCACTGTTTTCTATTTTAGGGTGCCAAATTCAGGAGGATTGCAGTTCGAAAGCGATTGAAAACAACCAGGGACTGGCACTGGAATGAGGATCCATCTTGATATTGGATAGAGGAAGATATTGGAAATATCTCAAGTCACTTGGGACAGGGTTTTCCTTTGTTGTCTTTGAAATGAATTGGTTGCCAAATAAGAACTAAGCTATGAACCAGTGGACCAGCTTTCGTCTGGCAGATGGTCACTTGACAAACGCCACGTGATTTTAATCACTGCTACTTATTGATCCACTCTAGAAGTATTTGCAAACATGCAGCTTGGAAATGTAAAGTGGCAAATGGATTGAAGCTACAACTAATACAGACAAAACAATGTCTTAAATCCACGATTCTTTTTGATTGTCTTTAAAGGAGAGAGAGCGTTGTTTTTTTGATAAATATGTTCTCTCGAACTGTTGTAGTCAAGGGGACAGACCGGTCCTAGCAAGGATAACGAAATGCTTTCTGCGGAAGGAGTTTTTTGCAGATCTTGAGCGGATTTCTAAATCAATCCGCAATATATAATATAAATATACATTTCACATGGTAGTAATTACAATGTAGATCCAACATGCTGGTCTAAGTGAGCCACGACTGTAAGACCGTAACTGCACCCATTCTCCTACCTAACCTAAGCTTAGTTCTGTAATTTGTTACAAGTGATTCAATTTTGCTCGTCAGCGTTCAATAATTAATACGTACAAAGGTGTATCATAGCATTTCTTCCCTTTTTTAATTTGGCTTACATACGCCAGTTGTTTATAATAATATGGGTAGCGCTACAGCCCGCAGAGGGTCAGGGCCCAGCTTCACAGCAACCACTCGTGTTGTGCGTGCTATTGTTCTCACACGAGTGTAAGGGACCTACAGTTTTATGCCGACTGCGAACGGCCAAGTTTGAGAAGCTTTTTCTAGACAGGAAATACTCTTTGAGCATTGTTAGTGACTCGAAAGAGGTGGGGTCGTGAAAATTATTTTCGTCGCTCAAAGCTGGAATCGAAAGGTATAGGTAGTGATTCGTTATACAGGGTGGGCCAAGTAGAAGTTTATTTTTAGACATGAAATGAATGTTTTCCATTTAGTATGGCATTATTTGCAAAAACACATGTACCAATTAATTATTATGAAATGCAATGTCGTTTAAATGACTGCCTTGGCAGTATGGCAGCAGACATTTCCTTGGTTAGCGAGCGACATCGCCAAGACGGCTGGTGTGCAAAAGATCGATTGTGTCATCGGCTGTTTGGCATGGCACGCCATCATGCGTAAAAAAGTTGGTTAACATGGCTCTCTAACGCCCACCGAAACGCTGATTTTGTCCTTATTTTCGACGAAAAATTCCAGAATCCGCATTCTCGCCAGTGTGTAGCAGTCTCATGAAATCTTTCTCAAAAGAACTTATGATTTAAAAGAAAAACACTACATGGCCCACCCTGTATGGGTACTGTATGAATGCCTTTTTATTCGCATTAACTTTACACTCCTTAAAACTAGCTCAATTAACTTATCAATACCTTATTGTAATTAATCCTAACCTACTGACCCTCTTTGGGTTCTCT
This sequence comes from Eristalis arbustorum, assembly GCA_916610145.1. NCBI lineage: Eukaryota > Metazoa > Arthropoda > Insecta > Diptera > Syrphidae > Eristalis > Eristalis arbustorum. The sequence continues at coordinate 31,381,550 of OU744316.1, forward strand.
AACCTAATCTAATTTCACGTGTTTTGCCTTTCGGCTTACATTTCGCTTTTTTACAGTTTTGACAGACAGTTGATTAATACATTTTGAACTACCAAGAAAACTTTGAAAAACTTGGTTTATATAACAAATTTAAGAATCTTAAGGCTAACTTAACCTAAAATAAAAATTAAAACTAACTTAACTATGCCCGTTGAGACAGACGCGTGTACCGGGGCGTGTATGTCATATACCAGGTGTATTGGTATGAAATGACACTAATTATTAATGGGAGAGTAAAACCATTTTATTCAAAGTATTGGCTATTGTTTTGTACACATTTTGACCACCTTTCTGGCAATTTGTGTATAACACGCCAGTAAAATTGTTAGTCTTTTAAAGCAAACCAATCAGACACCCAATTTTCGACTTCTTCGTAGGAATCGAAGTGCTGCTCAGCCAATGCGAGTCCCATCGATGGTAGTCGGAAGGAGCCCAGTATGGTGAATACGGCGGGTGGGGTAGCTGCTCTCAGCCAAGTGTTTTGATTGTGTCCTGAACCGGTTTTGCTTTGTTTGCAGGTGCATTGTCATGCAGCAAAATTACCTTGCCGTGTCTTCTGGCCAATTCTGGTCGTTTCTCGATCAATGCATGGTTCAAATTGATCATTTGTTGTCGGTAGCGATCAGTATTAACGGTTTCACCAGGTTTTAGGAGCTCGTGGTACACCACTCCTTTCTGGTCCCACCAAACACACAGCATTGTCTTCTTGCCGAATCGATCTGGTTTTGCAGTCGATGTTGATGGTTGTCCCGGATTAGGATTCTTAAAATAAATCCATTTTTCATCGCCAGTAACAATCCGATGCAAAACCGATTTTCTTACGTGTCTTTGAAACAAAATCTCACAAGTGTTTTTTCGGTTTTCCATCTGTCTTTCCTTCAATTCATGTGGCACTAATTTTCCACACTTTTGGATCCTTCCCATAGCTTTTAAGAGGTCAGAAATTGCTTGTTGTGCAACATTTAACAGTGCTGCCATTTGCTTTTGACTCAAAGTGTCATCTCCATCCAATATGGCTTGCAATTTGGCGTCTTCAAACTTTTTTGGTGGTCTTCCATGGTCTTCATTTCTCACATCAAAATCAGTATTTCTGAACCGGTGAAACCATCTTTTGGATGTTGCTTCTGATAGAGCATGCTCACCATATGCCTCGACAAGCATTCGATGCGACTCTGCAGCACTTTTCTTCAAATGAAAAGCAAAAAATTAATGCTTTCCGCATATCATCACTTTCTGGTACAAAATTCGACATTTTTAACACGATGAAAAAATATGATATTGTCTGTTCAATGACTTGATGTATACTAAATATTTTTCACAGATGTCATAGCAAATAAACAAACAAAAATAAGGGCTCGTTCACAACAAATGTTCCCTATCGAGACGTTTGTATCTTCATACTGGTACACCTGGTACATGCATAACATATATCATCTATACGCCCTGGTGTACCTTTTTTGTAACTAACTAAAATCTATGTAATTTGACCACCATGGTCAGCTGTCCCATCATCTCTCCGCATTAAGTTTGGCGTTCATTTAGAGCAGAGATCGTTCCACCTTAGGATATCCTCATGACTGCGAGCGGCATCTTGCAGTATTTTAGTCGTTCCTTTACTGTATGGCGAGCAACATGGTAGATTATAGGATATCCTGTGATGTCTACTCGCGTTGTCTGCTTAAGGAAGTGCTTTTGAAGCGGAGTAATCTGAAAACCGTTTTCAGAACTTTACGCTCCTGTTATCAGCACAAACACAATCAATGACCATTCAAAAATAAAGTTTTTGTGTTTTTCCCAAAATAATTAAATCAATAACTTTTCTCTTATTATACAAACATATGAAAAGGCAAGTCGTTATCTTTTACTCATTACCTAATGCAAATCACTCGATTCAAGGGCAATCAAATTCCCCTCTTTCTGTACTGTTTTTTATTTTGCAGAATATATCTGACAAATTGCGTTTTAAACCATAATTAAATGTTCAATTGTTGCGCCCATAAAACAACAAAGCGCCCAACGCAGCGCACTAATTTTTTTAAAAGCTACGTCTGCGAAACTCTTGTAGCCACCCACGCTCATTAATTATGTCAATGAGATTTTTTTTAATTAAAATCATACCCACTTCCGTCAATTTCACTCAATTTACATTGCATATACCCTTCCCTCGCGTACATCCGTCGTCTATGACCAGCCAAGGACATTCATTATCCCGCAATTATTTTTTCATAGTACTCCATCCGCAAAAAAAGCAAATATAGAAACCGACAAAACAACTCGAACAAGAGGATGTAGAGAGGGGGGATTAAACGAAAAAAAAAGACAGAAAATGATTCTGAAATTTATGGCAAATATTTACGTTTTCATAAAAACGATAAGGACGGCCGAATGTTTCGTTCCAGTAGTCTCCACTTCATAGAGCACAGCTACAACAGCATCCGAATGAAATCCGCCCAGACAGCAGAACGAGGAAAAAATGGATGTTTGTTCAAGGGTATAAAACACACTCCATGGACCACAACGCACGGGAAATCAACATTCACTCAGATAAAGAATTTCCATCAACCGCAGAGGATAATAAAAGAAAATAGACGAAAAAAAAGAACACGAAATATCCTGCCACGGGAAAAAAAAAATCAAATCTCATATACACGTAGCCAGAGATACACGCACTGGATCCCTGAGCCATTCAGATTTTTGACGCAGATATGGAAATGACATTTCAATTTTGCCACTGCCATGGGCGTAGATGAAACGGCGAAACGCCGATCGTCCCCATGAGAGCGCTGGCGGAGACCAAAGGCAAAAGCAGTCAAATCGCTCGGGTTCCCTAAAATGCTCAGGCTTTGGTGGTTTCTGAGTCAAACGGAAAAGGCGAATGTAAACGCAGTCGATTAGTGCCGGAAACTCAAAGTCATCAGATCGAAGAGAACAAACAAAAAATATTCGTCCTAACCTCAAAATCCGATAACTTGTCTGATTTTACTCCTTGTCGGGTACAACTGTTGAGATTGCATGGCTCTGGGCTAGACACTGATTTACGGGTACCAAGCATTGTGTACACATGTACGCCAGGATATTGCTGTCACCTGTTTCAAAGTGCTTTGACGTGCATCGAGATGGGAGAACGGAGTTTCACTCGCCACAACACGCCAAGAGACACACACATGTGTTTGCCATGAATGACCGGAAAGGATGTAAAGAAAAGCTGCACAACTACCCTCTGTCGTCCACATTCCTCACCTCTCGTACAGTTGTTAGGTAGGAGCTGATTTAAAGCTCTCACATGGAAATTGAAAACTGTCCAGGACAGGATGCTCCGCAGGGTCTGTTGTAGCAGGCACATGGTGCAAATTAAAAGGCAATATTCTAGGTGTAATTTGGCTGGGTATGGCTTTGTAAACTGTTTTGCATATAAATTAAATGAACGACGGTCAGCTCAGTTGTGCGAACAGGCGCAGAATGGGATGGATTGCGGATGAACTAAAAGTTGTTCCCTCTATTTAGCAGCAGCTTTGTTTAACAAATTGCTGTCAATTACTTTTTCTGAAGAACTTTGTGTGCGTCGAACTGCTGTTCACAATGCATCGGAAAATATATTTCAAAAATGTTCGCTCTGTGCTCATCTGCTTGTTCCGGTATGGAGTAGTTACTTGCATCCGGGCAACCTTTCAGAGGTTGAGTATATCTTCCGGGAAATCAAGAATTCACAGGAGCTGAAATCTAAGCTAAAATCATAAAGCATACCCCCTATCCATTTCAACAAGAGCATTCTAGGAAATTGCATAGAAACCGATGGGCCCTAGTGTGGAGGAGAGAGTTAGCGATGCACAGTGGCTTGGTTTGTATAGAAAATATGGATTTTAGAGTTTTTTCTTTGAATTTCTTTCACTAGATTAAACGTTGTTTCTTTGTGCTCAAGAGGCAATTGCGTAGTAGAGCCTCCGCACGAAGGACCAAGCTAACGTTATATAAAACCCTGATCATACCTGTCATGTCTATGGCACGGAAGCCTGGTCTACCTCAAGAGCGGATGAAGAAGCCCTTGGTCTTTTCGTGAGAAAATGTCTGCTTTCAATCTTTGGTCCTGTATGCGTTGATGGTTTCTAAAGAACAAAATAGAACCACAAACTGTACGGGCTGTCCAACGACATGAGTGCGGCCAGGCGTCTGTGGATTCAACGCCTAAGTTGGCTAAGCCATGTGGAGCGTATGGACAAAACTGCTCCAGCCCGGACTCTGAACCAGTGGGACAACGAAATAGAAGACGACTACGAGCCCGATGGCGTACACAAGTTGAGAAGAACCTCCACCAACTTGGTGTGCCAATTTGAAAGCAGCCTTAGCCAGCTGCGTGCTGGCCAGCTCGAGAGTTTTGTTGGCGGAGGCCTGGACTGCAACGCCACGAAAAAGAAAGGAAAGAGTCTAAAATAAGAAGTGGTTAATTCAATGAATACGTGTTAGTTGACGGCCTGTATATTTTTTGTATATTCTTCTATCGGAAAAAAAAACACACAATTTTCGCCTCTTCCGTAGATTGGTCTATAGCCAATAGGCGTGTTTCACAATTTGTCCTGCGTGAATCAGAACTTTGGCAATGGGTACCATAGAACCGTCGTCAATTTTCAAAATACTCACAGTTGCTTCTGAGAACAAAATTTCACTACCAACAGTAATTTACGTACGAGCGTAAAAAATCGTTTCACTTAAGTAAGCCAAAGTGAACGAACCTAATGAAAGCAAACAAAGGTGCTTCGTTGGCTTCGTCCATTTTGGTTGGTGCCCAAGAATCTGCTTGTTCTTCTTCCTTAGTAATCACTTCATAAATCCGTCGAGAATAATGTTATCTTTTGACAAGAGAATGCCAGACTTGTCCAAAACCGTATCAAGGACAGTCATCGAGTCCAATGGCACCCATTTTGGCACAAATGAGTTTGACGCCTTTTCTTGGAAAAGACCAAGGAGTTTCAAGTTGATACCCGCCAGCTATTTATCGATTTTAAGTGTATGGCAGTATTTGTAGAGACGAGTTATACAGCACCTTGTCTAGTTTTGGCACCTTGCAAAACTCGTCCGTCTTTGCAGAATGACGACAGAGAACGCCCGATGCTCCGTCAAGATTGTACCGAGATCTTCTCGAGAAGATCGTGCTGAACTCAAATGTCAACACCAGAGGCACGATTTTCCACAAATCTGTGCAACTGCTCGCATATGCCGACGACACGGACATGATCGGAAGAACACAACGGGCTCTCAGTCGAGGTATGTGCTGTCTTCAAAAAACGTTCACCAACACCGACGTCTTGGACACAACGTCACTATAGACAGCTATAACTTCGAAGTAGTGAAAGACTTTGTCTACCTAAGCTCCGAAGTTAATACGAACAACGACACTACTGTGGAGATAAAACGAAGGATCACGTTGGCCAACCCCTGCATTTTTCGCACTCGGTAAGCCACTGAGGAATAAAGCCATCTATCGAAGAACCAAGATGTCTCTATAAAAGTCCCTGATAGTCCCAGTCCTGCTGTATGGCGTAGAAGCATGGACACTAACTAAAGCGGACTAGGATATTCTTGGTCGCTTCGAGAGAAAAGTTCTTCGAATTATTTTCGGTCTCGTATGTACGGATGGTGTTTGGAGGAGGAGACTGAACGACGAGCTGTTCAGCGACATCGACCTGATCAAACGAGTTCGAATCTCTCGTCTCAGATGGCCACGTAGAGCGACTGGAAAGTCTTCGACTCCAACCCCGAGGTACACTGCGGTACCGGTAAAGGAAGACCACGCCTACGGTGCCGCAGGCAGCTAGAAGGTGACCTAAATAAGTTGAGCGTGCGTGGCAGGAAGCAACTACCACAAGACCAGGCTAGATGGAGAGGCATGTTGGCTGAGGCCCAGGTTCACCCCCCGGACTGTAGCGCGAGTCAAAGAAGAAGAAGAAATTTGAAGCCAAAACTCTGTCAAATGCTTCAGAAATTTTAAGTGCAGCTTTTATGCTTTTGGATATTTGGGGCAGACTCGACAGGCGACAAATCCATAAAACGCTCACTTGCGGTGGCAAAGAGGCTGCTGGCTAAACTTGCCTAGTTGACTATTTTTCCTATGCTGTCTTTAGATTATACGGTACGTAATTGGTATTCACTTGTCCCCCAGAATGGTTATACAATACAATGATTTCAGCCGAACACGCGTTGATGAGCTATAAAGTACTCCGCTGGTGTAGCGCTACGACAAGTCGTAGGCACTTGCACTTCGGCGCCTACTATATTCATCTTATTATATCAACAAGCTAACAAACTTCAGCTAAGTCTTCTCATTGCAAGACAAATTGGTTCCAGTGTTAGGAGAAGTCAATCAGCGTCTTATCACAATAGGCTTACTTAGCCAAAGTTTGACTGCCTTTTGCAGCCAACCACTCTTACCTCATCTAAAAAGACGGAACGCCTTTGCTCTAAATTGATGCCTCAGTACATTTCGCAGTCAAATCAATTCCTCGAGTACTGGTGGGCACATATAAAGCATTTGTTTGTCATGTGGGGCTACAGTTCGGTGGTGAAACCTGGGCGTCTAGCAAGAAGCCTCAGTAGGTGTCTCCAGTTGCATACAGTGTGTCGAGGTGCTTCTAGAATTATTTTGACCTTAGTTGCAGGCATCATCTGCTATGTTGTCCCACAGGCTCGGAGTGGAAAACTCTTTGGGCTGGACGCAAATTGTCCATGTGCTCCTTTCGCAAGCACATTAGGCTATGTGTACCTACATGCCCGGCTAAACTCATGTGTCTACAGAGCTTGAATAAACGGGAGTAAATATATAGAACGAAGACCTGTGATAAAAATTACAAAAAAGTGTAGAAGTCCAATAGCACATTTTGCTCGCGAAACTTTTGCTGGACGGGTCATTAAGATCGTTCAATTTGTCCCCAACAACGTCAGAAGTGGTTTGGCTGTAATAGGCATCAGATCAGATAAGCTAAACGACCATGCTACTTGCGGCGTGTTGCTTCGAGAAAATTAGACGGTCCACAGACTAATCAGAACCAGTTTTTAAGCAGATGCGCGCACTTAAGTTATGCGGTCATCCCGGCAGTGGTTGAGTGCCTGGCTATAGGGGTCCCAGGTTCGAATTTCAGTGAAAGCAAAAGTGAATATGCTTTTATTTGGTCTTAAAATTTGGTCCAGTTACCATTTGTCGTTGGCATCAAGCTTACGGCTGTGGACCAACAATGGTCTAAGTGTGCTGGCAATTATGCTGGCAGCGCAATAACCTACCCACTAGGCACAAAATTTGAACAAAATTACGACAAATTACTTAGTTTTCTGCTACTAGACAAAATACACCACTCCAATTCGCTAGCAAAACCAACTTTGGTTTTCTAAAATGTTGATCATCGTTATTATCCCTTTAAGCCAACAAAAGACTCCCAAACGATAACCAGCGATGTGCTCAATTTGTCGGAGATGCGAAAGCGTACAGAGTGATGTCTCATACCATGTGCCCTGTAAACACTTTCAACTGCGACCGGAGCTTTACGCCCAGCGCGGGATCGAGTGTACACAACACACTAATTAACGCATTCATAAAGAATAAATACCATATTTATGTGTCTATCTGTATGCGCTGGTAAAAATCATTCATGTTTTTTTCTTACATGCCCGCCCTAAATATGTGCTACTCGTCATGTGCACACTCCCATGCCCGCGGGAACTTGACAAACTGCAATTAGCACCTTTTGTGGTAAGGCTTCATTCAGTAGTTGGGAAAGAAAAATATTTTACCAAAAAGTTTAAATAAAGAATTGCGCACTGCACACCACTGGTGACACTATTTGTTGGGCTACACGCATACATTGATTGGTTGGGAAAATTCCCACGCGTAAATATGCAGGGAATGAGTGAAACTTATTTGTCTCTGACGCTTGAACAGTTGTCTGATGAATAAATTGAATCACCTATGATTAATGGTTGTAGAGATGTGAGAGCTGGGAGGCCATGGCAGGTGGCGACGACGGGTGAGTTCATAAACATCAAACTGCCGTAGCCCTTAAAGATTTGCGTTCATAAATGTAAATAAACTGCATTGATTGTGTATGACAGCAGGCGAAAAGAATTGAGATAATATTAGCTTAAGGCCCATTCATATCAGGGTGCTATTTCGCAAACTATAACAACTGATTCATATGGAATTTCCCCATTCGCAGAGAGCTACGGGTGGAAACTGACACTTCACTGCGAATGTTTTTATCGTGGAGGTTGTGGATTGCGTTTGCGCTTTTTGTGTATTGCGACTTCAACTTGACAGTTCGCGACGAGAACGAGTGATTCGCAGAGAAAAAAAATTTAAATCATTAATTAGGATACTTGAACTAAATTTTGTTTGCACACCAAGAAGTATACATATTTGCTGGAAAAGGATTGTTTCCGAAAGTTCGCGTTCGAAATTCGCTGGTCATATGGATGGGCCTTTAGAGAGAAAAAAAATTGCAGTCGGCAAAACCAAAGTGACGGTCAACTGCGATCAAGTTGGTAGTGATTTTTGCTTTGTTGCAGGATTGCATTGATACTGAAAGGTGAATTTCTTCGTGCGAACATTGAGTCTACAAACATCAATATGGAATGTTTTCCATTATTCTGACATTTTGGAACATATCTTGACTTTGAGCATTCATTTTCCTTCGCATTTTGCTATTGTTTCTTAAGCAGCCCATACACGATTCAACTCAGTTGTTGAAAAATCAAAAGATTTTGATTTTGTGAAGTGACTAGCAAGTCTTTCAACTTGATTGAATCATGTGTGGGCAAGTCGATTGACAAGCTGTCAAATTTAAGAATTTGAATTATATCATAAATTCATTATAGAATCGTTTAAAATTGCTCACCGTATCGTACTACCGCAAACAATGATAATGATAATAAAATAATGATAATATTTTCGACAGTATGGATGGCGGTACAGCCCATAGAGGGCCAGGGTCTAGCTTCTCAGCAACCACTCTATATTTTCGACAGTAAAAGCAGTCAATTCAGTTGACAACTTAGTTTACAATCGAATTGAATCGTGTATGGGCTGCTTTAAGGCCTAAACCCATAGAATCCGTGCGTTGCGTCTTGTCAAAAAATTGACAACTCATAAGATCTAATAAGAGGGAGCGAGACAACGAGTGTGAATGCATCAGAATGGATGAAGTTGGCAAACTTTTAACTTTTCAGTCCGGAAAATACGATTTTTGTGGATGTCAATTGCAACGCACGCACCGGATTCTATTTGCTTGGGCCTTTATACATAGTATTTTACCTTGTCAAAAACGCCATATTTTTGTTTTGTGACATTAAAGCCCATTCATATGAGCAGCGAACTGCGAATGCGAACTTTCACAAACAACCCTTTTCCAGCAAATATAAACAAAAAAGTTAAACTTCTTGATATGCAAAAATATTGTGACAATAAAAGTTAGTTTAAGTATCCTAATTACTGATTTGAAAGTTTTTCTCTGCGAATCAGTCATTCTCACCGCGCACTGTCAGACTGAATTCGTGATACACAAACACAATCCAAAGACGAAAACGCGATCCACAAACTCACGAACAAAAAATTCGCAGTGAAGTGTCAGTTTGCACCGGTAGTTCTCTGCGAATGAAAAACCTCCATTTGAATGAAACGTCAATGTTTGCGAAGTTCGCAATTCGCGGTAACCTCATATGAATGGGCCTTTACTCAGGACTCTTTTCTGTCACTAGGGAAATGTATCCCTAAGTTTACATCACAATGAATGAAAAACAGAAGTTAATTTCTAAGTTGATGCAAGATGAAAGGACTTTTTTTTTCATTCATAATTGGTGGTATATTGGGTCTATAACTTAATTAGTTTGCTAAGAGATGGCGTAACTTGTATTATTCCATTGGAACACGCGTTGGTAAGCTACTGTCAATGTACGTCATTAAGCACATGTCATTCATTTGAAGCGTAAACAATAATCATTTGTTGTTCACTCAAATATGTCGAACGTTGTGCCTGGCTTCCCTTCAACCCATTTTTATAATCGTAAGCAGATTTGTTCAGAACTGCGTTCATCAATAAGTTTGAGAGGAGCACATCTTACGAAATTTCATTGACCTGGCACCTATTTATCGATTCCAAAGAATTCGACAGAACTCATGTCGGTAACCGAATTCAGGATCCCTAGGGCAAACGTGAACTCCAAAAATGACATCTTATTGAAGATCGGATGAAGAATCGGTCTTGGCAACCGATGGTACTACAGTCTGGCGTCAAAAATGACCAAGTTCATGGTCACAAAACTCTAAGTTTGTCAGCTAAATGGGGCCGAAAATTTGTCTGCAGAGCCGATTCTTGATGACTTCGAAAGAAAAATTCTGCACCGAAGTAAGGTGAAACATGGACTCTATAGATGTACCAAGATGTGGATATAGTCCGGGAGATAACAATCGGTCGGCTGCACTTGCTCGGCCATATCGACTGTATGGACACCATTGCTGCAGCTTTGAGTGACTTTGAATTCGAATTATTGGACAAGGAAGACTGAGTCTCTGGACCAAGTCGATCTCTTGAACCATTGTATCCACGGACTGTTAACGGTTGATGGCAGCTTTTGCCCAGGCTCAGACCATCGTAGGCCAGAAAGATGCAGTTCTGTTATAATTTCTTTCGAAATGAGGAAGAATAGAACATTACCGCCTCCGGATATTGCATTGTTTACCCAAGTTCTGTGACCAGAGCTTGACAGATTGATGGTTCTCAATAGACGGCTAAGTACACTGCATGCAAGTGAGGCAACGTTCAAAGTTGTGATGGAGACAATTGTGGCGATTGAGTGGTCTCACGGTAAGCGTTCATCAATTGGCCGGCACCATCTTGCGTCTTGACAACACTCGATTGTTTTCTCTGGGGGTACGTCAAGTAAGCAGAGATTGCCATCGCGAATCCCGCTATGTAGTGATTTGAAGAAGAGGTGTCAAATGGCGATGTATGTCGCTTAGGATCCTCCTGATTACTCCCAGTTCTTGCACTCATCACCACGGGTTACACTAAGTCTATAGCCATAGAATGGCATATGGAGCAGTGCCACATGAAAAACCAACCAGTGCCTCAAATGGCTCTTTATTGGGTTGGTTACATCCAGTAAAGCGACACAATGGATATGGCGTCACATAGTCTAGTGAATTTGTCGGCTACCTCGATGAATTGGATTTCCTTACGACTAGGAGCAGATAGAGTGTGTTGCTTATGTACAAGTTCTGTAGCGAGTTAAAAGGACGCAGTTTAATAATATGGTGGCCCTTCAGTCCGTAGAGGGCCAGGGCCTAGCTTCTTAGCAACCACTCATGTTGTTCGTGCTATTGATCTTTCATGAGTGGAAAGGACCTACAGTTTTATGCCGACTCCGAACGACCAAGTTTGAGAAGCTTTTTCTAGACAGGAAATACTCTTTAAGTGACTCTTGTCAGCACAGAGCAGGAAGCGAATCTACGACGTCGAGGTTGGGGTCGACGCACATACCCACAAACGACGCGGGCCACCACAAAGCAACTTAGTTGTTTTTCAAATGATTTTCAGTGCTGCCAGGCTGTCAACAAAAATGTTAATGTTTGTGTTTTCGGCGGTGTTTTTTTTTTCAAATGCAGCTTTTTGGAAAGATGTTGCATTTGCTACACATTTGTTTTTATTTGCTCAATTGACTACCAACTGCCTTCCTTTACCAGATTATGTATCAGCAACGTAGTTGGTGTGACTGTATCCCATTGCCTTTTGTAAGAGACTATACGTCATCACCAATGACTTCGTAACCGACTCTAATGCCACTCAGGTGTGGATTCTGAAAATCATCACATCCCACACACCATTAACTAAGATATGGTTTTCAGATTAATGTTTTATGAATGAAATTGACGTTATCCGAGTGACAGTACAATGGACCAGTCAGGTCTAAGCGCATTCCATTAGCCACCTCAACCTGCTTAATGATGCTGGTGCACACCCATTTAATGATGCTGGTGCGAGTGCATAGGAGTTTTACTATCCACCGGAGGATATGTGATACTGCAAGTCCCTTGTGGTCTGGTGGTGTTAACTTGTGGCATGTGTGATGTGAGTCGGGTTTTAAAGATTCCATGAATATTCTTAGAATGAAAGACGATTAAGTATTTTTACATAGTTATCAAAATGATTTCTAAGCTATAGTTTTGGAATAATTGGTTTTGGTTCTTGTGGGCATAAGGACAACTCGTCAGGTTTGCTATCATATAGGGACTTTGGTATAGAATCGATTCGAGTTATTTTGTAGCATTAAAGGAATGATTCCAATAGGGCCAGAAGATATTTGTTTGGTTTTTCAGTGGCTATTTCAAAATGTTATTACTTTTTACTAATAATAATAATATGGGTGGCGCCACAGTCCATAGTGGGCCAGGGCTTAGCTGCTCGCTCAGCAACCACTCGTGCTGTTCGTGCTATTGCTCTCTCATGAGTGGAAAGGACCTACAGTTTTATGCCGACTCCGAACGGCCAAGTTTGAGAAGCTTTTCTAGACAGGAAATACTTTTTTGACTATTGTCAGTGACTCGAAAGAGGTGTGGTCGTGAAAATTATTTTAATCGCTCAGAGCTGGAATCGAACCTACAACGTAGAGATTGGGGTCGACGCACATACCTACAACGCCACGGGCCACCACTTTTGCTTATTACTGATGACCTGCTTTTGTCGTTCTGAGGATCCTTGTTGAAGTGACATGTGATGAGGTCTCTGATTGAACTGCATGGATTCTTAAGCGTGCTCCACTTAGACCAGATAGGGCCTTTGTTCTGTCACTTATCAACTCCTGCCAATGGCTCTTCGCTGACATTTAAGTAAGCAGTTCACCCCGTTTTCGATTCCTTTTTTGGTCGTATTAGATGTCTCTTTTGACCATTTTTCTTATTTTGGAGGTCGTTTAAAGAATAACTGTCGAAATACTACCGAGATTGAGTAGTACGGCTACTGTAGCTTTTACAGAAGTCTTGACCCTTTGTAGACCACTGTAGGTCTTCTAGCTTTATTATTTATTATGTAGCACTTGACATTGCGTTTACCAATGTTCCAACTCAATGAGAGAATTAGTTCTGTTTTGATTTAGTGTAGGGCTCATTATATATTATATATGGAATATATGACTGTTTAAGTAGACTGTTTCACCTCTTGACTGTGGCCTATAAATCAGACTCAGGCCGATGGCACGGAGTATGTTTGCTTGAGGGGTTGCTGAGCTCTGTGATTTATTCGCATGGATCTGAAACTTCAAGAAACTCCAGAAGACAAAGTTATACGGCGGCAATTTCTTCGTCTACCCAACGAGTGCAGTCCTCTCCAAGCGGAAGTTAGGGCGATTATCGAATCGCTGTCCTAATTGAGCTGGAACGTGATATTCTCCGTGATTTCTGTATATTTACGGATATCGAGGCAACTTTAAAATTCCTAACATCGATTTCTCTAAAATCAAAAGTAGTCATAAAATGCCGCACATCTTTTTACGCGATGTCGGAACAGTTTCGAATTCGCAGGTGCTAGGCGCCAGGCGTCACTTTGACCTAACGTAACCTAAACGACAAATTGCATGGCTGTGATCAGTTCATATCACCACCACTTGACCATGCCCTCGATTCGTGCAAAAATGCAGAACTTGCAATGTGGCGTGGGCTGAGTAACATTTAACGCAGTTCTTTTGAAATTGCATGTCCTTATTGTCCATACAATACATTTCAGACCCAAAGAAGTTGGGAATCATCGATTATTATGGCCAGACCAGTCGGCCTTCGTTCAGTCGGCGTGCCATGCCACGTAGCTCATGTCACAACCGTGAAGGACTGATGTTATGCCAACAATCGCGAGTCAATTCAAGCCAATATCACCCAAGCAATTCGTGGGCTAAGCCATACACAACAAAGTTTTGAGGGAAACAGAATGGGCTATTGCGCAGCCAGCCGAACCAGCAAACAAATTACACGAAAAAATCTGTGATTATGTGACGCTACATTCTGTTTCTGTGGGGGTCTGTGGTGTAATGAATATTTGTCTCGACTCTTGAACATCGGTGTCTATATATAGGGTTTTCGAACAGGAACCTGAATTTAATTTGTGAAAGCACTCTTTCAATAATTATCAAACTGCCGCTATCAATTTAGAAAACTCAACATTTTCATCATGGTGTACACAAACGAGCAACGTCGTGTTTTCTACCGAAAGTCGGTGACCACAGCTTTAAGAGCGTTAGCTCCAATTTTCGGTTGTAATTCTCACCCTAGCAGACAGGCAATAACAAAGTTTAGTGCACAACCTTGAGTCCATAGAAGCGATGGAAGGCAGAAATTGTTCAGGCTCGAACCTTTAGTCGCCGGCTTGACAAGTGAGTAGTAAGCAAGCATATTCGTTGTGTTGTGTTGCAGTGTCAGTGAGACAATGGGTCGGTGTTGAAAGTATCGCTGCTGCTTAGGCATGAATAGCAAACGAAATTAATAACTCATTTATACGGCGTTCTCAAGAATAGGGCATCGGGCTGACGACATTATGGAGTCTCTTGCGTAGGGATCTCGGTTTTCACCCACACAAAATCAATTATTGTGTAAGCTTGCAAATTTTTTAAATGACTTTGCACAAATGTATATAAAAAAGAACAAAAACAGACATTTTGGGAAATTATTTCAGTTCGGACGAGAGAAATGGGAGAAACAAGCGTTACAAAATTGACCGTACCGTTGACGGCTATAGAGCTCAGGTGCTCATTAATTTTGCAACTGAGTCTTCCAACCATACCTGATGGGAAGCTTAGGTAGATTTGAACATCGTCTGCATAGATATGAAAATTACAATAATACAACACCGTTAGAAGGCCATTTATAAACATTGAGAATAACAACGGACTGAGAATGGAACCATGAGGAACACCAGAATGTACATCAGAAAAAGATGAAAGTCTTGAATTATGGAAAACGGCTTGGACTCGGTTAGTAAGATACGAGAGAATTCATTTGTTAGTGGGATTACAAAAATACATGTCCTGTTTCTCTCCTTTCACGGCCTAGATAATTTCTTTCTTTTCCGAGATAGGTTATCACTTGCACTTTTTGGAGCTTTATATACTGCATTGAATCATCGATGAAATAATAATGATTTTAAGAAAGAAATAAAGATTTAAGCCATTTCTTAGCGATCTCTCTTTAGATCTTTATCGATAGAAAATTAACTCACTCTACTGCCAACCATCTGCTCTCCTTTCTGTTCAATGAGTACACATGGCGCTGAATTCCTTAAACATTTGTTTTCATGGATCACTTTGATTCACGTACACATTTCAATTAACAGTTGCATAAGAACAACTAAACTTGACTTCGAGTTAAAGAGGTTCACATTAAATGCTACCAGTTTCTCTCTCACTGACTAGAGAAACATACGCTGTGTCTATGTTAGGTAAGGTCATTAGGATTAGGTTGTTGTGGTCGTCCAGGAAATTAACCATGGACTTTCCCCTTTTGAGTGGACGACGTGCACGGTGCCCCGTCCAGTCCATAAGTACACGTGCAAGGATCAACTTGTACAATTGAACAAAGTTATTTTCCGAAGAACAAAAACATTGAGTAATGTAGCCAGAAGCACTACACTTAGTGAGCACGTCCATGGACGTGCCATGCGAAACGAGAGCAATGTTTTTTTGCGCACCGAGTCCCCGAGTGAAAATCAACCGGAAACAGTTAAAAACAAAACCCTTCTCAAAGGGTGCTGTTGCTTCACTCTTTTATTTCGTTTTTTTTTTCCAAAACTAAATTAACACTCTTTCGTCCCAATGTCAGTGAAGTGGAAGCGGTTGAACTTTCGCAAGTGAAAGATGAATGTTGATTGTGTGACTTGTGCGAGTGCTGTTGTGCCGCTGTGCCAACTCAGTGTCAGCCAGCGCCAGAAACGTTTACCCTTCTGACGGAGCAGCACTTGAGAGGCGTCCGTCAGTGTGCGCCGGGAGAAGTGTCGGCGGTCGCATTCGATCAATTGTCAGATGCTTATCTGGTGCGGACCTCGTAATCGCATACACAAGTATCTGCTGGAATTTTGTTTATGAAATCTATCGGAGTTTGGAATTTAATAAACTTGCGGGATTTAATTAATATGTATAATTTTGCTGTTGTGTTCATTCGGTCGGATATTGCCGACCTTATGCCGATTGGCATCGAGTGGGAGCACGTGCATGGATTATGCTGTACTGCGTGTACTGATTTAATTTCGGAATACTTTGAAGAGATGCGAAGCAGAAAGCGCAGCGTTTAGGCTATGCCATGGATTTTATGCATTTCGTTTTGTAGGGCAAAAGGCAGTGCTTCTAGACTGGTGAGCAATGTTTGCAGCTTATGTGAGCAGTGGCTTTGGATGCGACCAGACGAGATGCTCTTAACAGATATCAGTAATGAGTTTTGCATTTCTCTGCGCCGTCGGCTGGTGGAGATAGTAAAGCAACGGCTATCTTGTGAGTACAGCGGTTTTCTCTGTTGATTTTTCTTGCAGATGAGTTATAAGATATTCGAAATTATTGCGTGGTGCTGTGTTCCTTCAAAGATGACTTGCTTGAAAGCAGAGGCACTTTGCAACATCCACTCAATCTGACGCAGAGGATAGGCTCGGTGTCATCTCAAATTGTAGCGTCAATCAGTCCAAATTTACTTAGACGGTTATTTTGTGTTCCTTTTATTCCAATTGGTCTTTTCATTTATTAATTAATTTAGGATTTTTTTCATTTTTTACTAAGGTAGGGCTTACACATTAATAATGGGAAAATGTATTAGGTACCTGGTACTTCAGCGCAACAGCCATCGTTGGCGGTCCTGTTCAGGATGCTTCCAGTCATCAAGACCAAGTTGTCTTGGGTCCGCGATGGGTTGGTCTTTATAACGAAGATTAGGTCATCCTCTCCTTCCCAAACCGAGAGACTCGGATTCTTTGACCCGCTTTGCTGGAGTAGGTCCAAACCCATAGAATCCGGAGCATGAGATGTGAAATCCACAAAAATCGCTGCCCAATAAAATACGTGCGTTGCGTCCGAAATATGAGAGTAAAATGATCTCATGCTCAATACTGACAAAACTATAGTCATTTCATTCTCATCAGCGTCAAACTAAGATTTGCCGTGCACGCCACTAATCGAATTTGTCAAGTTTACGGCGACGACGCTGCACCAGTTCGTGTAGCACAATAATGTTTCGCTCGCTTCCGTTCTGGAACTATCGTGGGGAATGTCGATGAATTTATGGACAAGATTGACCAGGACCGTCACATAAGCAGCCATGACATCGCCATGGAACTAAACATTCATCATCAAACGGTGTTGGACCATTTAAAAAAAGCTGGCTACAAAAAGAAGCTCGATGTTTGGGTACCACATGAATTGTCTGTGAAAAATCGAATGGACCGAATTAACATCAGCGATTCTTTTCTGAAACGAAATGAAATCAAACCATTTCTGAAGCAAATGGTAACATGAGACGAAAAGTGGATTAAATACTACAATCTTGTGCGAAAAAGATCATGGTGCAAGCGTGGTGAAGCTCAACAAATGGTCGCAAGGCCAGGATTGACGCTTCGACAGGTTATGCTGCGTGGTTGGTGGGATTTGAAAGAAATCATTTACTATGAGCTGCTCCAGCCTGGGTGAACGATTGATTATACACTTCACTGTCAACAACTGATGAGATTGAAGCAAGTAATCGGAAAAAAAAAATGGCCAACTGAAATGATCAACAGAAAGGGCTGCGTCTTCCATCAGGACAACGCTATAGCACATACATCCTTAATGACTCGGCAAAAACTGGGAGAGCTTGTCTGGGAAGTTTTGATGCATCCACCATGTAGACCTGATCTTGCATCATCGGACTACCATTTGCTTCGGTCAATGCAAAGCTGCCTTAATGGAATAAAGTTTGCTTCAAGGGAAGCATGTGAAAATTACTCGTCGCAGTTTTTCGCCGAGAAACCACAAACGTTTTACACAGATAACGTCTCTAGCGGAAAAATGGAAAAAGGTGGTCGACCGTACATATTTTGTTGAATAAAGTTCATTATAAATATAAAAAAATTATTAGACATACGAAGCGACTTTTTAGACTACCCACTATTCAAATGCCACCACTAGTGGTGGCCCATGGCGTTGTGGGTATGTGCGTCGACGCCAACCTCGTTGTTGTAGGTTCGATTCCTGCTCTGTGCGACAAAAATAATTTTCACGGCCCCACCTCTTCCTAGCTACTGACAATAAAGTATTTCCTGTCTAGAAAAAGCTTCTCAAACTTGGCCGTTTGGAGTCGGCATAATACTGTAGGTCCTTTCCACTCGAGAGAGACAATAGCACGCACAACAACAAGAGTGGTTGCTGAGAAGCTAGGCCCTGGCCCTCTACGGGCTGTATTGCCACTCATATTATTATTATTTCTATACTCCCGTACTATGAAAGAATACTACATTCTTAATGTACAGAGATATTAAGGAAATAATAAAATGAAGTGTATGTGAACCGTCAAAAGGAACAGAAGTTAAAAGTTTGCCAATTTCATCCATTCTGATGCATTCCACGTATAGTCCACACTTGTTGACAAGACGCAACGCACGCAAGCGTTTCTATGGGCTTGGGCATTCAGTGTCCATACGCTCAGTTTGGCCTAGGGTCTCTTAACGTCCAGACTACATTCACATCCTGGTACTGTTCGTAGAGCTCGCGGTTATGTCTTCTCCTCCATTGTCCTTCTTCAGACAGGACCGTAACAGGTTTAAAACGGATTTCCTCGAACCGTACTGCGTTGTAGGGTGTACTTCTGTAGTTGTTGTACGACGTAGGATCATCTTTTCTTGTAGATGGAAGCTGATACGATGATGATTTGTGATGATCTTCCCAAATTCTCGTTACAAGAACATAACCGCCGGCCTTGAACAGCTCTGATGTTTATCTGAGCCCGAGGCTTTATTGTTCTTCAGCTTTTTGCGCGTTTCTTTTGCTCTCTTCTCGTTTTAATTGATTTTTTTGTAATCTGTGAAGAAATGTATGTTAAACATGACTTGGATGGTTTGAGAAAGAAATAACAAAACTGTGTTAAAAAAAAAGTATATCTGATCACATGACGTGTCTGACTTTGAGGCATCTATCTTTCCAGCGACTCATCTTTCTCTACAGACGAGACTTAAGCACTTGTGGCCGCATGTACTGGTGCTGAGATGAAGGGTGATGTGGTCAAATCAGAGGTGGCGTTAATTTACAGATCGCCTGTTCAGTCCGATGATGTGGATGCAGGAGTTCATGTTTCTCGGAGTCTCATTTACGAGTGATAGGAGGAATAATTCTTTCAAGCTGGGTCAATTGAAACAACTTGGAAGATCTGCAAACAGAAAGAGCGACTAGAGCTAAGTTAGCAGTCTCTCACCAGTGAACATGACATTTTTTGACCAAAAGAATACGACCGCGAAGACAAGCTGTAGAGATGAGAGTTCTTCGTACTGTTGTGAGAGTTACTCGTCGTGATAGAGTGAGGAAAAGGACAGTGCGCGAGTAACTCAATCTTCAGCTTCCACTTCTTCGGACAGGAAGGGCTTTGCTTCGATGGTTTGATTACCCCGAACGAGTGTCGCCATCACCACGACTTCCGAGATGTGCTGTAAGTGCCAGTCTATCAGGAAAGCGACTGCTTGGCAGGCGAAGTGGTTGGAGCGAATTCAAAAACTTGCCTGGTTGCGTTTGGGCATGAATTCTGATGGATGAGGGTCCATGGCCTCCTAGAGATCTCTCGTGCATGCCTCGCCCCCATCGGCCCCTTTATGGCAGTGACTGAAGATGACGGTGTGTATGTCCCCCAGCTGACCTAAGACAATACTGGCTTAGAATATATTACTACCCTAATACTCGTTCATGTGACAGTTACAAGGTCCCAAGCAAAGGATTTTGTGGACAGAGGCGTTTCTGAATCACGGATTAGGCACTGGACATACTAGACACTGTATACATTTGTAGCTCGATGTCGGGTGTTTGGCATCTTGATTCTGCTGGTAGCTTGACCAGAGACTATAGTCTGAAGCCAAATTGGTTGCAGCCTTGATCGCTTGTGGTTGGCCCCAAGTGGGATAATTGTGATTTATGTGCGACCCCGTGACGTGAATGGTGTATGATCTAATTTCTGTGCGAAGGTGGAAATCATACAACCGGCTGCTGGAAAGAAAGAGTGAGCAGCAGGTTTTAGATAAGCCTCCAGTTCGTTAAAGGAAGAAAAAAGCGAATAAGCTTATTTCAACAAATTTTATTTGGGATTCCTACTTAAGACATCTGGACCGTGGCCTAGGTGGCCAGTTGATCATGTTGATCAATTACTCAGAATTATTTGTCCCTTGAGTTGGCTTGCGTGATATAACTTGAATGTCTAGAAGCAGGATGTTTGATTCTGCAGGGGAACTTGGTTTTATTTTGATTTAAATTAGGGATGAGATGCGGATGAAAAGAACTTTCTTGTATTTGAGTGTGGATCTTGAAAAATGCATATGCTTTGCCATAAGTAACATGACAGCTGCAGTTTGGTACTGACTTCTAGTTTTATCAGAAGCGATTCGAACTCAGCAAAATATATTTTTAAATGAATTGATGGTGGAGTGTGTTCTTTTGTAAGTAGCCCATCCCATGAGTATATGTCGATTTTATGCTTGCCCATGAATGCGTGTACACTCGTTAGAGACGAAGAATACAAGGATATTATCCTTTTCTGGGTAAGTTGTGGTTTTATTTGTATTCGCTTCCATTCGCATCTATTCGCTTCTTTCGACAATCGCCCAGTTAATCAAATAAAATACGACTCATATAGAAAATGGATTAAAAATCGTTAAAGGGGGTACTCCAGCATTTCCGTCAGTGCATCTGCGGGTATGTGTTCTCCGGACTTGGACAACTTATTCTATTGCTCAAAGCTTGAAAATTAAACGCAAAGTGAATTCGTAGCTCGTACTTCTCTAGAATATTCCGGCGGAAGTTTGAAACGTTCACCTCCGAAATTCATATCGAAATCGATAGTCCTCACATACTACACCCCCTACAGTGGTCTTTGAAAATGTTCCAGATTTTACTCGTCTCAACACATGTTCCTGTGAGAAACATCTCGCAATGAAAGCTCGCGCAAACTTTATCTGAAAGAAAAAATCCTCAAAAACCCTCGAGGACAGCTTAAAGAAGGTGTTTTATTAATAATGTTTATGAAATTATAAACAAAATAGTACCATACCCCCCTACCTTGAAGCAATGTGTCAGTTGGAGTAAAAGTGTTTCCCTTGAGAGAACGTCTCACACAAAAAACGACAGAAGAAATTTTCCAGAGGCGCTCGCACGAAATGCGCTTGTAAATGTAATTCGGTAGCCACGATTCTGATATTTTCCCCATAGTTTCCATGGATAATAACCAATCTAGGGGTATCATTAAGAAACTGAAAGCATGTAATTTTCCGACGATTCCAGAGACCCCTTTAAATCATCCACTTTTCATCTAATAAACTCGAATCTTTGTCGGTTTTTCTGACACAGTTGTCCCAAATGAAAGGCATTTGAAACTAGGTCATAGCAGCTAATTCTCCTAATCAAAATGTAACGATTTTCATCATCATAACATGGGTATACCCCCCTAATACCATCGGTTGAGTGGTATAGTTTTAACAACACTCATAATTGAAGACTCAAAAGAATGTTCAGTTTTGGGAAGCTCGTGCTTCTTCATGGTGTGGATAAATCTGATTAGAATGTATCTGAGAGAATTCCGGTGAGGTTTACCTGTATTTTGATGGTAGTACCCCCCCTATAAGTGAATTTTTGACCGATTTATGTTGAAAAACCTGACCAAGGTTCCATGGAAAAGTGACTGAAGAAACTGAAATTATTTATTTAGCTTTGGAATGAGAATGTTATTTATTAAATATGACTGATGGAATGCTGTTAGATTGGGTATATTTGGAAGGTATTTCCAGTGGGGATACCCCCCATACAGTTCTCTTATGGGTGTTTGCAAAAATCTGCCTTTCTCTGCACTTATTCGTGAGCTTATGCGGAATTTTGTGTAGATTATTTCTTGACAGAAATGTGGAAGGATAATTTGAAAGGGCTTGAGAAAGTCCCTTACCAGGCGTGTTTGGGAGTGGTTGACATACTCTGGTACTACCCCCTAGCATCACATGACTTTCGATTAGCCTTGTGCGTGCAAAAAATGTCCAGAAGGTGACATCTGTGCAGTGAGAGTTGCAAACATTGATTCCATTTTGTTACAAGATTTTTCACATTTTTTTGTTTTTTAGTCGATGCCTGAAAACTGGGGTTTTGTTGGAACGATGAACCTGCCGACACCCCTCCCATGCCCTAAATGAACTCAATTTTACTTGATATTTGCAAGATGCCCTCCTTCCTTTCAAAATTCCCCCGGTAGCATTGCAAAGTTCGATTTTCGAAAATAGTTCTCGTTTCTTCATCCATTAAAGACGATGTGTCGGTCGAATTTTGAAGGTGCTTTTGTTTTGGAATTCCTGCTATGAACACGTGGGTTTTCCATTCGTGTCATATAGTGTGGGTATGATACGTCATTTAATTGCAATACATTAGTTAAGAACACGTTCGCCAAAAAAATTCATTGAGACAATTCGAATGAGTTTGAAGCAGACGCAGGTAAGGCCTGCTTCGTTGTCTTGCTCTGAACTCATGCCGATTCCACATAAATTACCCGCATTTTTACAAGTTTTTCTTCTCTGGCACAAAATTTGCATGTTTACATATTCAACATTTCAGTTTGCCTACATTTGGATAACAGTGGGCAGTGTCACGTGCACCCTTCATCTAGCAGAAGCAAGTTCTTATTAAAATCCCTGCAGTCAGGCAAGCCAGTGGCGGAGACTGCGAACCTTCCCTTCGTTCCTGGAAATGGTATTGACTGATTATCATGCTCTTTGGTTCAAGACTCTAGGAATCCAAGAGCTTTCAAGCCTTTCCTCGAAAAGTAATTACCAATTCCATGCCTCTCCTAAGAACCGCTTTCAAAACTTCACTCACTCCCTCAAGCAATGTAAGCCATTTCACAAACCCTGATAAACTACTCAGCTACCCACCAGCAATAACTCTCAAAATGCAGGAACAAATCTACTTCAATTCGTCTCTATGCACATGCGAGCAAGGATTCTCCTATTAGCTACCACAAACACAATAAATAACATCGATATTCCCGCACTCGTTTGAAAATAAAAAAAAATGTTGCGTATACGCCACATCCATCAAACCGTCAACGATACTGTCGCCGCTGCAGGATAATGTGAAGTGTTTTGTGTGATGATGAGCAGGAGAAGAATTTGTGAACCTCATAAAAGCGATTTGATGATTTGTGTAAGGTTCTTGAAAAGTGCTCTTAGAATATTGGAGTGATTTCGTACGGTCTTGCTTGGTAACCAGTTGAGGGACGTAGCTGCTAGTCGGTTGATTTATGATGATTGATTACTTCGATGTCATCATAATGTAATGGTTATGTTATTCTTCCAATTTGATAACTCTTGATAGGTGAGCTTAGCTTGCTCACTGCAAGCAAAGATCGAATTTTCGGTTTGCACGAATCAGAAAGCAACTTGAGATATATCCGCCTTGAGTTAAACTCATCGACATGATCCAAATCGTCCTGGATCTCCCAGCAAGGCTCACCTCGTCAGACATTCTTAACCATCTACAACTTAATTCGCAGCAGAGAGAGTGAGACAGAACAGAATATCATAAATTGACTTGGTTCATTCTTGGCTGCCAAATTGGCGTAGTTCTTTTAGGATGTGATCCACTAATTGCCATTAAAAAGTTATAGCTTCAGTTGGGCAATACTATGAATAATACTATTGTACATGTTTTTCTTAAATACTTACTTACTTTATTTGGAAGACGACCCATGAAAGGTCCAAGCCTGAGCAGTTGTCAGGTCATCAAGGCCAAGCTGTCTTAAATCCGCGATGACTTGGTCTCTGTACCGGAGGTTCGGTCTTCCTCTTCATCTCGAGTCAGAAGGCTTGGATTCGAAGACTCTCTTTGCTGGAGCCTTCAAAGGCTCTGTATTGTGAACAGTATCAAGTAGGTGCAATGTTCAATCTGCTGAATTCAGATTTTTGACCATACGAATGTCCTAAGGAAATCACTACGCTCTGCATCCGTGTGCGAGTCGTCTTGCAAATAGAATGAAATGAATGTGCGAGACATGAATAAACTTGACTACGAAAGTAACCCTTCGGACGGAGAAAGCTTATCTGTTATGCTAACTAAAACTTGACACGGTACTGTCTGAAGAACATGTGGGTACAAATTATTCAATCACCATCTTAAGTTGAAGGCCAGAAAACGTAATTAATGGCAACCATCAGATCTAGTGTTTAGCTGCGTAGACGTGTACGCTGGGGTTTCCAGTTTCAATCTTCGAATTCGCCAACTTTCATTACTCCTGATTCACTGACAATGCTCAGACAGGATATCGGTTGACAAAACGCTTCTCAATCGTCGCCAATTCGGCTGCACAAACTCCTGACAGAGCAATAGCTCGTAAACCTTATCCCTCTCATCCAAGCCAAATTTAAATATGTACCCACATCCTGCACAAGTAAGTTTTGAGTTTCAGTATATTACGTACGACAAGTTTCACAAGATTACGTGAAAGTTTAAGGGCGACAACTTCCATATGAAACTCTCTCCACGAGACTTGCGCTTGTTGTTGGGCTCGAAAGTCAATTCAACTAGTACACACTTCCGTCCTCATCAAAACTTTCCCACGGCAGCGCATACTAATTCATTAAATTAATTTAATTTGGAACCATTCAGACAGACTGACAGTTGAGGGGTGTTTTATAATCCCAGCTCTTAGGGTGACATGAGCGTAATTGCATAACGCTTCTTGATGCACATTCATACCGAATGGAACCTGTGCAGGAGAACCTAATTAATCTCACCCCCAGAAGTGAAAACTGTTCGAATCAAATCATAGACTTTCCACAAATTGAATACATTGCCACCGCTAGTTTTCAACAAATCCCTCCCGTAGCCCAAGGTGAACTCAGATGAAGTACATACGTGTCCACATCCCGTGTGCACATCGTGTTTCATGAAAGAATGCACCCCTAGCCGCATGCACATGCATTCGTAATTGAGTATTCAACGGAAAATTCGCGCTTGCTTATCCACTGAATTTTAGAGAATTTAAGCTGAAGTACCAATGCTGTACGTATTTTTCGCGGAGTTAATTAAAATTGCAGATCCTTCGCGCAGCGTGAACGCACACGCGGGATGGCAGCGCGGTGGTATGACGATGTGCAACCAACAAGACTGATAGAGCTCATTTCTGTTGACCACATCACATTTTTCTCATTTCAGATCGACATCAGATAGGAAAAAAGACCACATCAAGAGGCCAATGAATGCGTTTATGGTGTGGGCGCAGGCGGCCCGCCGCGTCATGTCCAAACAATATCCCCATCTACAGAACTCGGAGCTGAGCAAGTCCCTTGGGAAACTGTGGAAGTGAGTATGAATATCTGCCTTTTTTTATTGCATTTCCCTTTGGCTGTCCCTGTTTTCACTGTTCGCGCAAGTTAATTCCGTGAAATTGAATTGCGTTTTATAATGAGCTGTGGATATATCCTATAGAGTGCGGATGCGTTTTAAAGTTCATCTGAAAATTGTTGATGCAGTCATTTTTCTTTTTTATCTTTTCTTTAATTACTCTGAGTTATAATTGGATTTGTCTTCCTCGTAAAAGTTTGTCCTGCAGACAGATTTTGGAAATCGTTTTCTCGGAAGGAACGTTAGCGACGATTGTGTATTTTCGACGCACAGACTGGACTGCTTCTGGGGGAGGTTAGGATTATGTGCGAAGTTAAAAATCGCTATTACTCTTTGCTTCGAGTGTGTGCTGGGAGTTGGTAGACTCTTTCAGTTGTTACATCTAAATCGTTACTGGAAATGTTGTGATGAAAAGTTTTATTTGTTCTAATGGTTGCAGAGGGGGTTTAACTTACAGTTTAACCATAATGGCAGTCTTCAGTGATCCGATGTAGTTACTTTCAGTTATAATTGTGTGTGTCACCGGAAAAAAAAACAGCTTGAACACCACGTTCATTTAACCCGTGTGTGGTTGGCTAGGTAGGCTAACTCTTGCCAACCGCTGTTTTTTTGGGCTCAAGAGGGAGTTGAGCAATAGAGCCCTCCCTCGAAGAACCAACTTGACTCTATATAAGACACTGATCATTGCAGTCCTGCTATACGGCGCGGTGGCATGGACAATTTCGAAAGCGGATGAAGATGTCCTTGGTCGCTTTGAGAGAAAAGTTCTGCTTGCGAACCTTGGTCCTGTTTGTGATGACGGGTTGTGGAGGAGAAGATTGTACTGTACAGCGGCATGAGCCTAGTTAGGCGTCTACGGATCCATCGTTTACGGTGGCTGGGTCATGTAGAGTGGATGGACAGCACAGCTCCGGCCCGAAGAATTTTTGAACCTGAACCTGTGGGGCAACGCAACACAGGACGCCCCCGTTTAAGGTGGCGCACCCATGTGAAGAAGGACCTCAATCAACTGTGTGCGAAACCGGAGTCAGCTAACCAGACATCGCGCTAGTTGGTAGAGGCCCAGGTCCACCCGGACTGTAGCGCCACACATAGAAGAAGAAGAATACCTAGGTACACGTGTTGTATTTGAACAATTTCAAAAAGGTGATTTTTTCCTCAAAAGCGACATGAGTCCAGACAGGCCTCTATCGATTCAGAGCCTAAGAATGCTAGGCAGTGTTCAATAGAACGAATGGACATTACTATTTCGAAGAGGCATTGATTGACGCGCATTACAATGAGACAATAGTAGTCCGCGGAATCCATGGCAGAAACAAGTGAACAATTGAAGTCGCAAAGATTTTAACCAACTTGGGGGATGTAATTGTAAGCAACCTGTTTCATTCCGGCAGAAGGCAATGACCGATGAACTCCAACTTTTCGAAAAGGAATGATCAGTCTTCGACCTTAGCTTTTATTCGTAGACGAGGTGTTGGACGCTGAACGGTCCCAGTGTGACCTGGAACACTTGTTCATCGATTTTAAAGCCGCATACGACAGCATTCACCGCAAGGAACTATTCGAAGCGATGGCCGATTTCGGGATCCCGGGAAAACTGATCCGATTGTGTCGCACCACGCTAACACATACGAGATCCACAGTGCAGTTCGGTTCAAAAACCTCTGTACCGTTCGAAACCTGCACCGGATTTCGGCAAGGAGATGCGCTGTCATGTGATTTCCTCAATTTGGTACTGGAGAAGATAGTGCGGCGGGCGGTCGTAAACACGGAAGGCACTACCTCTTACTAGTCAGTCCAGCTGATGGCATACGCTGATGACACCGACATTATCGCGCGGTCCCAACGCGCCGTAGTGGAAGCTTTTATAGCAATTGAAGAACATGCGAAACGAGCTGGTCTAAAGGTCAACGAGGACAGGACAAAATACCAAATTCCGGTATGAAGTGAGCGTCAAGATACAAATGTCTCGATAGGGAACATTTGTTGCGAACGAGCCCTTATTTTTTTTTGTGCTATGATATGTGAAAAATATTTAGTATACATCAAGTCATTGAACAGACAAAATCATATTTTTTCATCGTGTTAAAAATGTCGAATTTTGTACCAGAAAGTGATGATATGCGGAAAGCATTCATTTTTTGCTTTTCATTTGAAGAAAAGTGCTGCAGAGTCGCATCGAATGCTTGTCGAGGCATATGGTGATCATGCTCTATCAGAAGCAACATGCAAAAAATGGTTTCAACGGTTCAGAAATAATGATTTTGATGTGAGAAGCGAAGAACGTGGAAGGCCACCAAAAAAGTTTGAAGACGCCGAGTTGCAAACGATATTGGATGGAGATGACAGTTTGAGTCAAAAGCAAATGTCAGAAATGTTAAATGTTGCAAAACAAACAATTTCTGACCGTTTAAAAGCTATGGGAAAAATCCAAAAGCGTGGAAAATGGGTGCCGCATGAATTGAATGAAAGACAAAAACTTGTGAGATTTTGCTTTAAAGACACGTAAGAAAATCGGTTTTGCCTCGGATTGGTACTGGCGATGAAAAATGGGTTTATTTTAAGAGTCGTAAACGGAATAACATGGGTTAATCCGGTACAACCATCAACATCGACTGCAAAACCAGATCGATTCGGCAAAGAAGACAATGCTGTGTGTTTGGTGGGACCAGAAAGGTGTGGTGTACCAAGAGCTACTAAAACTCGGTGAAACCTTTAATACTGATCGCTACCGACAACAAATGGTCAATTTGAACCATGCATTGGTCGAGAAGCGACCAGAATTGGCCAGAAGACACGGCAAGATAATTTTGCTCCATGACAATGCACCTGCACACAAAGCAAAACCGGTTCAGGACACAATCAAAACACTTGGCTGGGAGCAGCTACCCCACCCGCCGTATTCACCAGACTTGGCTCCTTCCGACTACAATCGATGGGACACGCATTGGCTGAGCAGCACTTCGATTCCTACGAAGAAGTCGAAAATTGGGTGTCTGATTGGTTTGCTTTAAAAGACGAACAATTTTATTGGCGTGGTATACACAAATTGCCAGAAAGGTGGTCAAAATGTGTAGAAAGCAATGGCCAATACTTTAAGTAAAATGTTTTTACTTTCCCATTAATAATTAGTGTTTTATTTTCAAAAAAAAAAACGCTAATTTCATACCGGTACACCTGTTCACAAAACGAGAGATTGCTGTGAAATTATTTTGACCCCTACCTGCCATGAGAAATATAAGAAATTGAAAACAAACAATGCCGGAAGCAAACCATTCCAATTGTGGCTTGCAACTAAAAATACTCCGCCGAACCAACATCAAGACATCAAACGCATTTTCAAAAAAATAAAGTCAATGACACATTCAAGCTGTCACATCACGATCACAATCTCGGGAGTGACGCTTTGACCAAGCCGCAGTTGCAATCAATTTTATTGGAATTCTTCAACTAGATCTTTTCACTTTAATCAGTCGTCTTTGTCATCTCAGAGGCCAGCTATCGATAATTGGTTGAGTTCAGCTTATCGCTTTGCATTGATCCGAATTATTAATGTCATCTGTTGTTGGTGTAATAAAACGAATAGCAAAGCTATGACCTCACCACAATGTGGGGGGCTACCAGTGGGTATGTCGTATTTTCGAAAAGATTTCGCATCATCAACGTATTCGAAGCGTTCTTCGTTATCTTTAGATAATTGCTTAGAAAAACACGCCTGATAAGAATTGAAAAAATGTGCTTTGACATAATCCAATCGAAATTAGTGGACAAGGCTGCTCGGGTGGTTGAATACGATTTCACGTGGTTCGGGTTTGGATGGAACTGCGCGGGGAAATAAGAAATAGATTTTGTTAAGGACTAGCTGATTTGGTGGAATGTCTAGTAGAAAAATTGTTATACAATGGACTTCCCCTAAGTTGAATTTGCACGGGATATTAAAATTAGTTCGAACAAAATGAAGTGCGACTTAATGATGGTTGTTGAGGAAGATGGCAACATTTCGAGTTGGAGAGAAATTCGACTTAGGGAGAGTTTACTTAGCAATGATGCACTTTACCTTGACAACGATCAGCTGTCGTATGAGATTTCCCTCTCATTCCCTAAATAAGGCTAGGTCAGTTGTTCGGACCAGTTCTAAATTAACTCTAAGAGCCGGAAGCACTTAAAGGGACTGTAGCAACCACTCGTGTTGTGCCTGTTGTTCTTTCACGAGTGGAAGGGACCTACAGTCAAATGCCGACCCCGAACTTCCAAGATTGAGACGCACTTTCTAGACAGGAAAACACTTTGAGGTTTTCAGTGACTCGAAAGAGGTCGGGGCGTGAAAATTATTGTTTGCAGTACAAACCAGGGATCCTAGGGAACCTACGATGTCGAGCCTTAAGTGAAATGGGTTATTGGGGTCGACGCATTACGTCGCACGACATTCTGTCGCCTAGATAGGGTCTAATTTTGTGTTGGGTCGTTGGTTAAATCAGTCAGAGAATCAGAGAGATGCGGTCACTATCGATAAAGGTAAGTAAGGCAACTAATGCACTGAAGTGGCTTCCTCTTGGTACACCCGATATGGCTTTGATGAATGATGGTTTGCAGACAAACTAAACTTAATTTCGTATTCTCTGCTTTCCGAATGAGATTCCCTATTTGATCCAATTGACGGAGGGGTGTTGGAAACTTAGGACAATTTAAAGTCGGTGGCTTTTATCAGAAATGTAATTCTTCTTCTCTTGCCTGACTTCACCTGACAGCATTTCTAATACGATTTTCGTCCTATGTCTTTGAATACGTGTGAGCTCTTGAGAATAGTTCATCCCCTTTATTAACCATAATACTGGAGTGGATTGAAGGTCTTATTTAAAATTTTTGTGTTAAATATTCAACACACCGAGGATGAGTAAACAAACTAACAAAGCGTATGTTAACACGGTAGTTTAATTAAGCTTATTGTTATAGAAGTTTCTGTTTTTATGAATTTATGACTGAATGCTGTAACATTTTCTCACGTATGACATAGAAATAGCCATTATATTACATTAAAGCATTAAATTGATGCGAAATATTCCTGTGAATAACACATGGCATTTCATTATTATTCAGGCAATCCTACCACTAAAAATATGAACCCACAGTTGGCTCTCTCTCTGAACAATACAACATGGTTGCGACCAACTTCACTAGATGTTCTTACAAAATTCCTAAATCATCCGCCATTATCTCACAAAAATTGATGAATCAACCGCCAATTGTGGTGAATTAACGAATCTGCCACCATACTTTGGTGAATTGAAATACAAGGAATTTCTCATATTCCCCCTCTTCCATTGACTAGGGGAGAAATGGTCAAAGATGGATATCTTTTTACTCACTTATTCCTTGTGCATAATGCTTGTAGCACAAATTCAGTAGAGTGTGTAGCAGTGTTTCCACAAGCTAAATTATTTATGAGTCCCAGAAGCTTAAAAAACGAGTAATTTTGAAAAGAAGTGAGTCCCAACAAAGGTTCTTGATAACTCAACGCCTCCTAATGTGAAAAATGAAACTAGTGTGTTTTTTGGAGGATTACGACACTGGAGCACTCAGCCTCAAGACTATTGTTCTATTATGCAGCAACTTACAATTCTTTCCATGGACCAGCAGGTGCTTCTGTGTAGAAGTGCCTACAGAATCAGCTCTCACCACATCAGTTCAGATGTCCTGCCACCCAATCCAAGCAAAGGCGGGACAGTGGCAGAGGAAGGGTATTGCCGTGTCTTCGTCCTCTCCACAGGCGTATCTTCGATTAAAGCAAGTACATTTAGGTGTTTTGCAAATGTGTAGTGGCCCGTTATTACGGTGGTATTTCGTCTGAAATTTTTTCTCTTAACACGTTCCCTGCCAAGCTGTTTTTCACTAGGTGTCATTTCTACGCCGCGTGTACCGAAAACAGTGCACGGTAAGCGCTTTAATAATTTTGTATAAATTCTTATTTTTTTTTGATTTTGAGAGAATTTATATTATTTTCGAGATTATTAATATTAAAACAAAAAAAAAACACGTTGGCGTAGAAATGAAGCTAAGCGTGTACTGTTTTCGGTACACGCGGCAGGGAACGTGTTAAGGGAAAACAAGAATGCCACGGATTTCTTACAGATGTTTAGCAGCAAATGCTTGATGTCTACGTTGTGCAAAGTTATGCCATCGACGAATGTGCTCTCGAGGGGTCCAGCAAACATAAATGGAAGCACTAACCACAGACGAAGGTGAGGAAGGTTCTTCTGGTTCTTGTTTGGCAAGTTCATCGGGGTGTCCTGGGACCTAGATGAATTCCAGTGCTTTTTGACTGCCAATTAAAGGCAGATATGATTTGCATTCCTGAAGTATGTACATTGGAAGTCGTTAAAGGGTTGAGTAAAGCATGAAGAAAGTTATGAAAATGGAAATGTGAAATAAAATAACGTTAGATGTTTATTTAATTTTGTTCTTGAAAAAATGAATCAAATCTAGAAATTATGAGTCAGACTAAGAAAAAGTCCTTTTGACTCTATAGAGTCCCTGTGGTAACACTGGTGCGTACTTGTCTACCTGTTCATAAGAAAGCCACGTTGGAAAGGTGAAAATACTGCTTTAGTGTCAAATATTGCAAAGACAAGAAATCAAGTATACACGCAATTGTACAATTATAGTATTTCTTCAAACCCAACCGCCAGGATACTCTTCTTATTCACCAAAGGAGTGGCCCAAGAATAGGAGTCTAACGATAGGGTCCTGAGATAATATGCGACATTTGACATCTGAATTTCATTCTCATGTTGATCGTCATTTACGATATTAATTATTTCGTAACATAGTCTGCATAGAGTCAATGATTTTCCAATTAATGGATCCTAAATGCATTTGGTGCACATCGTCATTCGACCGCTCTGTCAAAGTCGAGTCTGAAGAATACACAGGCTAAGGCGGCAGTTTGAAGTCCAGTTGATGGCTTCTTCCGACAGCCTTGAAGAGGACACATGGTCAGCCCACGAGTGGAATACAACACTTAAATTTGTTCATATCTTGTTAGTTCCTATTCAACATAAATCATTTCACTGTGATGTTACGTAGTCTTTGGACATCTCTTCATAACTTAGCAACTTCATTTGACTACAAGGCCAATTTACTGTGAGGGTGCAAATATTCTTCTTGAATGTGGAGTACCCGCTCAGTTGAGATACCAACGCCTTAAAAGTCGCTGATGTATCAAAAGACCGTCGCATTGCTTTTCTCGAGAAAACCGCTGCTGAATTTTCATCTCCTAAATTAAGTTTATGGTAAAAATGCTCGAGTTGAGAAAAAGAAAAACTCACACAGTATTTAATTCCCAATTTTTCACCACATTACATTGTGAGACCTGTACAATCTGCTACTCATCTGTGATAATGCTTCCTTCTGTGCTGTCATTCACATTCTGATGACTCAGATTCAAAGGAATGTAGTTCCTTCCTAAAAATGAACTTAACATTCCATCTAAGTCACACCTCCTGTGGTATACAATTGCAGCTTAACTATTTCAAGGTCTTCAATGACGCCAGAGCATATTATATTCGCTTCCCCCTCAGGCTTAGTCCTTTGTCACATAATTACATGCTCCATCCCTTGCACAAGCTCCCGAATATCCCAGATGGATGTGGGCTTATGAAATTGTATTTCGATACACATAATAGCAAATAATTAGGACATTAAATAGAAGTCGTCTTTCAAGCCCCAAAGGGATTCTGGTTTCATTAAAAATTCAGACGAAATCGAGAGTCTGGAACCTTCTGCAGGGAAATTGTCAAGTAAGCTGTCGTCCCTCTCATGTTGAGTACCGACCACCCTCATCGTCATTAATAACTAAATCGATAAGGATTAACATCAAAGCCAGGATTCGATTTTGCCAGACGATTGCTTTAATGATACACACACGTGTGTGGTCGTCCATTGGGATTGAGTCAATTAATGCAAAATAACTTATGCAGATCTGTAGTCAATAGGAGGGAGTGGAGCTAGATGTGATGTGCCAGCGATGATGTACGGAGAATGGCAAGAAGAATTATGGATGACGTGCTCGTATTTTATCGAATAGTATCGTAGGTAGTCTTCATGGTGATGTTGTGCGTTCTGATGAGATGAAATTTGCAAGAAAGAAAATCGAGCTTATGGGGCGATGGTGTGGCGTATATGATTATATCCAATTGCACGCCACTGGCAAAGCTTTAGTGATGTGCATCTTGATTGGCATTGGGGTCACGTTAACAAAAGTTAATTTAAGTGAACAGGAACGTAAATCGTCATTTAAGATTTTAACTGCTTCGTTAAGTTTCGTCCAATTTTGCTTACATAATTCGCTACAGAATCAGTCATTCTCCAGCTTCGTTAAGTTTCGTTCAATCTTGTTTTCATAATTGGGGGCCGAATCAGTCGTTCTCTTGGTTCGTAAATTATAGTTGGAATTCTGAATGAGTTGTCAGAAGCAGTGGTGTGGACTTTAGTCCATAAAGGATTGTGTTTTAAACCAACTGATGTGTATGAGTGCTTTAAAGTTGC
The DNA here is from genome assembly GCA_916610145.1 of Eristalis arbustorum. Lineage (NCBI taxonomy): Eukaryota > Metazoa > Arthropoda > Insecta > Diptera > Syrphidae > Eristalis > Eristalis arbustorum. The sequence goes on from OU744316.1 coordinate 31,415,735, forward strand.
ATGCAGGATATACGTTACGAGTTGGCATTAGGTACGTGTGTTTATCTGTTGTAGCTCAGTTTAGACAAAATCAACTGGGGAAGGAAAAAATAATGCCTTCACACTAGAAAGACGGTCACTTGACCCATTTTTAAACTTATCGTTTTACAGTTTTAAAACGATTAATCTCTATGGCATGTCTTTCTGTGACTTTTATAAACATAATCAACATCTTAATTTACATATAGCTTCATTGTTAAGTTCAGCTAAAAAAGCCGGCGAGGGTCATCTGACGGAAATATATTCGAACTCAGCCAGATTTCGGCAGAATCAACCGTAGCCGTGGGTTCAGGTAGAAGACGTCATATTTTCAGTACTATTAATAAATATAGTTATGTCATATAATATAATATGGGTGGCGCTACAGCCCGTAGGGGGCCAGGGCCTAGCTTCTCAGCAACCACTCGTGTTGTGCGTGCTATTGTTCTCTCACAACTGGAAGGTACCTACAGTTTAATGCCGAATCCGAACGGCTTTGCTTGAGAAGCTTTCTCTAGACAGGAAATACTCTTTGAGCATTGTCAGTTACTCGAAAGAGGTGGGGTCGTGAAAATTGTTTTCGTCGCACAGAGCAGGAATCGAACCTACGACGTCGAGGTTGGGGTCGACGCACATACCCACAACGCCACGGGCCGCCAGTTATGTCAGCGTTATATGCAAAAATCCATTTTGTAGGAAATGTAAGCAATCAAAAGCAATTATTTGTAAGCAAGAAAAAAAAACGTTAATGTGATGATTTTTTATTTCATTTTTGAATAATGAGCTTTTGTAAATAAATTTCTTACCGTCTCTCTAGGTAAGACGATTTTTTCCCATCTCTCTATTGCTAAGGACTGCAGCCATTTCAAAGTACTTCGGATATTTGCATTCGGGACAAGGCAAAGATAAGTGTGTAGATCCCTCCAAAAAAAGTATAGACGAGGACAAAAAGCATTTTGAGGCTACCTCAGCAACAAGCTTAAAGGGGGAGTAGAAAAATGCCAAATCCTGTCCCCTTATAAATCGCCTACTTCCCCTACTCAAAACTTCATATCAGAGATCACCTAAAAAAATACATAATCGCCAATGTGGCCACCTACGGACCGTGGTCATGGTAAACAGTAAACACTCATTACTCACCCCTGTGGCTTTGAATAAAAACTGCAAAAGTAAAAAATTCTATTTATGTACGATCGATAGGCTAACTTATCTAATCTATGAACGCATAGAAAGCACGTTTTTTTTCTGCACATTAACAAACATTTTTGTTTTGAAGACTTCTGAGCCAGATTATGCTGGTTCAACTGGCATAAATTGGGTTGTATTGGCTGATTACCAAAATGCAGTCACACTTAGAGCAAAGTAAGCCCATTGTGATACCACGTGGTCTAATATTAGGCCTTGTACTATAGTTGAACAGGCAGGAACATGAGTCATTGTTAGCTTTAGAAAAGCATGCCGTCTGCCGTTCGAAGGATCCATGACAACTAATGTGGCAATGACTTGTATCCGCTTTTACAGAAAAGAAACAAAAAGAATCAGAGGCTGCGTAGTATTTTAAATAGCATTTGTAGGAATTCCGAATATTGAAACTGAAAATTAAATTACTGAGAATCCCAAATGAAATATGTTTTGTCTGACAGCTGACTTGATAGCTCTCGGCAGTTCATCATGAATACATTCATTTCGGAGAAGCATGTGGTTCATTTCGAGGAACCCATACTTTCGAAACACCATTGCATTAAGGGTTTCCGTTTCAAGAAAAGCAGGTGAAACGGACATTTCTTGGAAATCGTGGGGGCAACAATACGATGTGTCGACACATGTTATAATCAAATCTGTAGAATAGCGCTAGTTTACACAAAGGAATGTGGCTTGGCGTGGTGCATAAGTGGGGGATTTAGGATGAGTAGGTGCTTCCAGGAAAATAAATCGTTACTTGCATGTGGAAAATGCTGGGTGCTATTTGTAAGGTCCTGCACGATTCATATATGTTAAATACTGTAGATCGAGGTTGATTTAAGTTTTCTGCAATAGTTCTTACAAATTTCCCGGATTTAATAATATGGGTGGCGCTACAGTTCGCAGAGGCCCAGGCCTCAGCAACCACTCGTGTTGTGCGTGCTATTGTTCTCACACGATTGGGAGGGACCTACAGTTTTACTCCGAACGGCCAAGTTTGAGAAGCTTTTTCTAGACACTAAATACTCTTTGAGTATTGTCAGTGACTCGAAAGAGGTGGGGTCGTGAAAATTATTTTTGTCGCTCAGAACTGGAATCGAACCAACGACATAGAGGTTGGGGTCGACGCACATACCCACAACGCCACGGGCCACCATTTTCCCGATTTGGAATGTGTTAATATCGATTTCCTAATATCTTCAGAGGTTTGAGGGTCGCGTGGTGCCTGACGGATTTTCATTTTAAGTCAGTCTTTAATTGAACGAACAATTATTTCAAGTGAAGACAAATGTCATTTAGAGAATCCCAAGTTTTACCCTTAACTAATTTAAAACTAACGGCAGTTACCAAGTGTCCCATTATTACTTTGAGCCACTGTAATGACATTCGGAAAAAAAGACAAGTTCGTTGGAAACGATCTATTGCGATTTTACTCAAAGTTCACCCAAGCCTCGCGATTTGGGTTCGATAGGCACGTAGTATAAGACATTGGTAATAACAAAAAATCTTGCAGTTTGGCTTGGCGTATGTCATTGACACATGCATTCCAAATCCTGACAACCAGTTGATTTCGACTGTTTATATCACTTATTGTTATTAGTATCACGCAGAGATTTGGTTTACATTTTTCAGCCACCAAGGCAATGTCATGTCCTCCGTAATGCACTCCATAATGAGTGACAAGGAAGGTCGATTTCAAGGCCGCATATGACAGCGAGCTATACAACGCCATGTCTAGTTTTGTCATTCCTGCCAAACTCGTCGGTTGTGCAGGTGACGATGGAGAACTCTCAGATGTCAAAAGGCGACGCGCTTTCATGTGATTTTTTCAACATTGTACTTGAGAAGGTCGTGCAAAACTCACACGTCAACACTAGAGGCATGATATTCCAAAAATCTTTCCTGCCAGCAGTGGCTAGCATACGCGGACGACGTTGACGTGATTGGCCGAACTCAGCAAGCCGTCAATGAAGCGTTTGCTTGTATTGAAATGGAGGCTGTAAAAATGGGCTTAGCGCTGATTGAGGGCAAAACTAAGTACATTCGATAATTCGATAATTCGAAACTCATGGGACCCCACAAAAAATTCGAATTAACAAGACTTTGAAATATCAAATAGTTTGAAAGTGTCGAGAGAAAATATTTGAAAGTTCTAACTATTGATTATAATCAATTGTTATTTATTAACTGCTAATATACAGTACATAATTTGAATAAATTATTAGTATTTTGGAAGAAGTCTTTAACGTGAGTTTGTTTTCAGAATTAGTGCCTGAAATGCTGTTTCATCAGTGTTGTTTTGTAGACAGAAGCTTTGTAATGTGTCTCTTGCTTCCTTTACTGACACATCTGCCAAAGACAGTGATGTATCATCCCCATCTTCGTCGTTGCTTGTTTCATTTGTACCTGTAGAAATTAAAATTTCTCCCTCGGCTAGAGGTACCGAGACAGCAACATCTTGATCCTCCTGAACAAAGTCTTAAAAACTCACTCCGCTAATATCAAGCAGTGGAACTGCTGCTGCTTCTGCATCTTCAGTAATTGATTTGATTTGTCTGATCTTCTTTTATGGAACCAGATTTTTTGAAGCAATCTCGAGCATCATGGTTTTCTATCAACGTCTTCAACTTGCCATGCCAATCTAAGCAAACTGCATCGCTGACATTTCCACTTACCCCACAACACAACACCAATTCTCTTCTTGAAATCTGTAAGCCATCCTTTACTTGCCGCCAAGTTTTTGATGTTTAGAGTAGACGCGAAGTGTTTTGCTTTTTCTTTTAAAACGTTTCGGCTAATAGACACTGTTTGTGCTTTACACCGCCTTTACGGAATTTTAAATTCTTTTGCAACAACACTCTTCTTCCCACCTCCATCCACTCTCTCGATTAACTCCTTCTGAAAGCTGATAACTTTGAATTTTCGAGTGCTCGAAGCCTACAAGTTCCAATTAACGTGTCGTTTTGTTACGTAGCCATGATTTGTTTGTTCAAATTACCAAGTGCTTGAATATGTATCGATTTTTTTCGAAATATAAAACGATTTTCCAGGGAACTCGTGACAACTCGTGAATTATGGAGAGGTTCGAATTATCGCAGGTTTTAATTAACGAGAGGCGACTGTATATGCTGTCTTCTAGAAATGACACACAATATCGACGACTCGATCAGAACGTCATCTACCCCCCAGTTAATAGTACAAACGTTAAACGCAGAATAACTCTTGCCAACCGCTATTTTTTTGGGCTCAAGTGGCAATTGAGTAGTAGAGCCTTCTCTCGAAGGACCAAGCTCACATTATATAAGACCTTGATCATCCCTGTCCTGCTGTGTGCGCGGAAGCCTGGACTATCTCAAAAGCGGATGAAGACGCACTTGGTCTCTTCGAGAGAAAAGTTCTGCGTTCAATCTTTGGCCCTGATTGCGTTGAATGTTTCTGGAGAAGAAGATTCAACAACGAACTGTGCGGGCTGTACATCGACATGAGTATAGCCAGGCGTATACGGATTCAACGCCTCAGATGAGTAGACCATGTAGAGCGCATGGACAACACTGCTCCAGCGCGAAGAGTCTTCGACTTCGGACCAGTGGGACAATGCAATAGAGGACGACCAAGAACCCGATGGCGCATTCAAGTGGAGAAGGACCTCAACCAACCTGGAGTGCGAAATTGGAGGCAACTGGCTAAGGATCGAGTCTTCGACACCGAGCCATTGGGACAGCGCAACAGAGGACGTCCTCGCACTAGACGGCGCACACAAGTTGAAAAGGACCTCAACCAACTTGGTGTGCGCAACTGGAGGCAGCTGGCGAAAGATCGTGCTGGCTGGAGAGGCATGTTGGTTGAGGCCCAGGTCCACCCCGGACTGTAGCGCCAATCAAGAAGAAGAAGAAGAAGGATCGTGCCAGCTGGAGAGGCTTGCTGGCTGAGGCCCATGTTCACCCCGGACTGTAGCGCCACAAGAAGAACAAGAAGAGTGACAAGTAAAAGTTAAACGAAAGTTATGTTATATCCTCTACATAGATTACCAGCTCGTTTCAGTTTAAGGCTGTGCCTCAATTACGTTAAAATTGTGTCCGCATTAGAATTTTTGACGTTTGTACCAAGTTGAACAAAGTGACTTCGATTGAAAATTAAATCTATGCGCTCTGAGTCCTAGCCTCGTAATGTAGTCTATCCTTGTCATAAATTACACATAGGACGCATTTTGAGCAGTGTACATTTGCACTCGATTTGAAAGCAGTTAACACACGGCGATCAAAATAAAATTCATGCCCATTCCCAAACGTCGGGGTGATTGCTTCATAAATGCAGAAGCTGTGACAGATCGAGAGAGCACGATGTGACATCTGCGCGCATTCAACATCTTCAACCCGTATAAGCATCAAATTGTAAGCCAATTACTATTATAGGACGTCGTTATCTTGAAAGCGTTCACCGTCACCTTTAATTTCACTCGGTCATCTGGGCACCTTAACGCACATAATGTGCACTCGTATTCTCTTAGTCATGCCACCACGCCAGACCACATTATTCTTAGATCCCGCTACCTTCTCTCGCACCGATCCATTTTAAGGACTTTAACTACGTGTCATAACATTTTTAAAGCTAATTGAGTTTGCCCGGGATGCTACCCACGTCCGTTTGCTATGAAAAAAGGTTGCCAGCAACCTACCACTTCCACGAGGACGACGGCTAAAAATGACACAAGTAGATAAACACGATTATTTACCTTCACTTTTTGCCCATAATTTTTCCCTCCCCCCGTTTAATGGAAAACTTTTAAATTTGCATTCAGAAGTGCATAACTTTTTTGCTTTATGGAGGCAGGACACGTTGCGCGGAACACGATACGAAACGTGATTATCCTTAAGATGTTTGTTGCAACATCGTATCACAGACTTCAGCAATATGAGCGACTTTTCCAGCAGAGTTCGTATGAATATTTCATTTTTACTCAGGCCTTGCTGCACGCCCAGGGTGATTGGGGGGGTCAGGGAGCACAGGCAGGATACACACATCCAGCCGTTTGATGGGCAAGACGTCTCGTCGTAAACTTGAGAATTGAAATGAAATGAAAGCAGCTCGATGCTGGATTAAAGTGAGTTGTTTGCGTTGTGAAAATCGATTAAATTCAATTTGATGCCGACAAGGGACATGTCGTAGGTGACAAGAAAATTGAGTTATACTGACTGCTCATGTATTGGCAATGAATTTTCATTTGATGCTGAAACACTTACGGGGGTGACATGGGCAAACCTTTGTTGCGATAGAAAATGAACACATTTACATACGTGATTCAACCATTTTGCTAAGGATTAATGCACCCTGGAGGTGCGTATCAATTGGAATCCAAGGCTGACATGTAGCTGGTGGGCGGGTGGATGAAATGCAGTTTCTCAGCCAGGGGTAACCAGAATAACTCTTGCCAATTACGTTAAAAACCTGCTCTCCCAGTGCTCGGTAAAATGTTCTTCAAGCCTAAGTTAATTCTTACCCCGACCACCTATGGATAATCTAAGACTCATGCTCAGCCTCAGATTGCCTACCGCTACATTCAGACATCAAGACCAAATTGTCTTGCTACTGATGACGTCGTCTCTTTACCGTTCGGTCCTTCTTTCCTTCTCGAACCAGACGGATCGGATTCTAAGACCATTGAGCGTTGGTGTCCATGCGCTTGATGTGACCGAGCCAGTGAAGTCTACGGATTCTTGGCGTCCACATCCTGGTACAGCACGGTTAGTTCGAGGTTGTGTTGGCGCCTTCCTCGCAGATGGGACCAAGGACACGACCAAGCACCAAGAATTACCTCTGCTGTTTTGCGTATGAGGATAGTTTTTGCCTCCATTTAGTAGAACTAACTAATTAAATGTTTTGTAGAGCATGATTTTGTATCCTTCGACCGAGGAGTCTTGTCACCACTTGTTTTAGCAGACCAAAGTAGCATCCACTTCCAACGGTAATTGTCAAATGTCATTCGAGGAGCAATCAAGTATAAGAGCGGGAATATCTCTTCACAAATCCAATTACGAGGATAAACGGCCGACACCGATTTCTGACAAAGAAATGTTTAAATTAGCTTGAAAAATGTATGTGATTGTAAGTATACCGATAATCGAAAGCAATAAGTAGAAGAAGTCATGCTTATTAACATATTCCTCGAAATGTCTTTAATCTTCATATGAACAACCAGCATGATGCATCATTAGTTAGCTCAAGGTTCTTTCCCAATAGTGTGCGAATCCTTGGGTTTCTCGTAATGGCTGGGCAACCATTGGCATATTAGCATCGCAGGCATATAAGCATCGCTTATAATGGGTTACAGCGTTCACAAAATACAAAGTGGAAGTGGACTTCTTTGTAAGTCTTAACAGGCTTTGCAGTAGCACATTCTATCGCCCCGATTTTTCAAGACTATTGTTTGGGTGATGCTAGCATTTAGTGCTTCAATCGTGTCCGGATTGTTGCCATAACATGGGACCTTTACGGTTCTTCTTATGGCGCTACAGGCGGGGTGAACCTGGGCCTCAGCCAGCAAGGCTCTCCAGCTGGTACGATCCTTAGCCAGTTGCCCCCAATTTCGCACTCCAGCTTGGTTGAGGTCCTTCTCCACTTGAGTGCGCCATCGGGTTCCTGGTCGTCCTCTATTGCCTTGTCCTACTGATTCGTAGTCGAAAACTCTTCGGGATGGCGCAGTTATGTCCTTGTGCTCTACATCTAGCCATCTTAGGCGTTGAATCCGTACACGCCTGACTATACTCATGTCGATGTACAGCCCGTACAGTTCGTGATTGAATCTTCTTCTCCAGAAACCTTCAACGCAGACAAGACCAAAGATTCAAAGCAGAACTTTTCTCATGAAGAGACCAAGGGCGTCTTCATCAGCTCTTGAGATTGTCCAGGCTTCCACGCCATACAGCGGTCTTATATAATGTAAGCTTGGTCTTTCGAGAGAAGACTCTATAACACAATTGCCACTTGAGCCCAAAAAAAAACATCGGTTGGCAATAGTTATTCTACGTTTAATCTCGGTACTGATGTTGTTCGTACTATTAACTTGGGGGAAGATGAAGTCCTTCACTACCTCGAAGTTGTAGCTGCCTATGGTGACTTTCTGACCGAGTCATCGATGTTGTGTGTCCTTTCATGATGACAAGTAGACTTTGTTTTGGCCTCAGTCACAAACGCATTTTAAAACCCATTTTTTAATACAACCACACGCTTCGTGGACGGCTCGCTGAGTTCGGCTAATCACGTCAATGTTGTCCGCGTATGCTAGCAATTGCACGGATGTACCTTCTCAAGTACAATGTTGAAAAAATCACATGACAGCGCGTTGCCTTGTCTAAAAACGTTTTTGACATTGAACGTCTCGGGGAGTTCGTTCCCAACCTTAATGGAGAGCGAGAGTTCTCCATCGTCATCCTGCACAATCTGACGAGTTTGGCAGGAATGTCAAAACTAGAAATGACGCTGTATAGCTCGTCTCTATGCACGCTGTCATATGTGGGTGTCAAACTGCATCTCTTGGGTTTTTTCGAGGATCTGCCGTAATGTGAAGATTTGATCGATGGTGGACTTCCCAGGCCTGAAGCCGCAGTTATAGGGACCTATCATGTTGTCGACGAATGGTTTCAGCCGCTCACACAGAACGGCAGAGAAGATCTTGCGGGCGATGTTAAGAGCACTGATCCCCCGATAGTTGGCGCAGTAGAAGGGGTCTCCTTTTTTGTGGATCGGGCAAACGATACTAAGAGTCCACTCGTCGGGCATGCTTTCCTTCGACTATATCCTACAGATGAGCTGGTGCATGCACCCTACCAGCTCATCTCCAGTTGCCTTAAAGAGTTCTGCTGACAGTCCGTCTTCACCAGCAGCTTTGTTCGACTTTAGTTTCGATAACGCTTCCTTGACTTCGTCTAGAACGGGGCGACGGAATTCTCTTCTATCGTCGTCCATTGCGTGGAGTGGAACATTCTGCCTGACTGGGGTATTGGTGTCCTCTTCGCCGTCAAACAGTCTACAGAAGTGATCCTTCCAGATTTTTAGTATCGACTGCTACTCTACTACGTTGTCCGTTATCGTTCCGATTCCGTTCCGTTCAGGCTTCTATTCGATGTTTGTCCTCACTAATGGAAGCGACATACAGTCCAACGCCGACTCCGAACGGCGGATTTTGAGAAGCTTTTTCTAGAAAGGAAATACTCTTTGAGCATTGTCAGTGAGTCGAAAGGGGTGGGTCGTGAAACCAACCTACGACGTCGAGATTGGGGTCGACGCACATTCCCACAACACCACGGGCCACCACCCTTCACGATTAACCACCTAAGAAGTCCAAATGGGTCATATCGCAACACCGAGGCGGTCAATTGACATAGCCAACACGATTTGGGAATTTGGCGTGCAAAAGATCGATTGTATGCAATCCTCCATACACCAGAAGTCGACCAAGTCAACCAAATTTTTAATTTTCGGTAAAAAAAAGTTCTGTAACGCCCAGCACTGATTGAAACATTCTCATGTATACGCCCCCTACGACGTCGGGGCCTATGATTGTTGTCCACTAGCTTACCAGTATCACGAACTTTTTGCGAGTCTCGGTCTGTGCTTCAAAGTTTCTAAAGGAGTAACAAAAAACTGCTTGGGTATCTGCGCAATCAAACTATCCAAGCAGATTACTTGACCCCAGAAGACGACATACCACGCCGGTTGGGACTAAGTTAATTAGTGAGATTATGCCGTACATGCTTGCAACGTTCACTCCGATTAAGGCTGGTTTTGGCGGAAGATGACCAAAGCGCTAATAGTGTGAGTGACAGATGGCTTTTATTTTCCTCTTTAGTGGACACTCTTTTGTGAAAAAAGCACCGATAGTCCAGTTCCATGGTTGCACACTTTAGAGAGAGCTCAATGTAATTGCCTGTCAGCTGTCACACACCAAACGACAAGGAAGATCTTGCTTAGGAAACTTGCTTCTCGACAGCCTGTGTATTTAGAGGCGTATACTTTCTTGTCAGTCGAGAAACAATCGAAATTCCACTAGACGAGCATGCCCTCCTTCGACGACATCTGCCTGATGTCCTGATGCATGGGCCCAAAGTTGCTTTAAATATTTTAGCACATCGCACTAACAGACTTTAAATTTCGTCTCAGGATACAATGCTCGCCAGTCATCGGCTAGGTTGAGGGAATCAGTCGGCCTCGACTTGACTTCCCATCCACAACATCTAAAAGACGGAACACGTCCGCTAGTTGCTGTCAGCTCTGTCCGTTGGAACTGTTTACTATTTTTGATGAACGTACTGATTTTTAGATTTTTTAATTTGCACTGAGTTCTTATCATCTTGGACTGACAATCCCTCCCTCCTATCGGAAGTCGAATTACTATGAGGAACTTTGTCTTGCCAATACACCACTCAGAGCTGGCACCCCTGCCACACTATAATTTCCAAGCACCAAGCACACGCATCTGTGTTTGCGTCCAACACGTGCTTGTTTGCCCTCGTGTTATTGACTCTGATTAGATTGCACCCTCTCCCCTCTAAATTCCCATATATCCACACCAACTAATCACATTATTTTTCTCCACAGAAATCTTAAGGACAGCGATAAGAAGCCGTTTATTGAGTTTGCCGAGAAGCTTCGGCTGACACACAAGCAAGAGCACCCCGACTACAAGTACCAGCCTCGCAGGAAAAAGGCGAAAATATCCGCAACCACTGGCAGCTCGGGCACTCCAAGTGCCGACGTAAAGTCGACGCAATGTAGTCAAAACCAGAAGGTAAACAGCAGCCCGCGGTCCGCGTCCACACGAAGGCAGGAGCTCAAACCATACATCGACCTAAACAAGGCCAGCCGCTTTAATTGTCGAACACAATTCCTCGCCGACAATGGCAATCGATCCAGCTCAATAAACCAATCAACGGAGATGGATTACACAGGGGGCGAGGGCGGTCTCCTTCCCCAGTACACCCAAGCGAATGGTGCGGACCACGAGTTCCTTTTGAAGACGTTAACTGAAAGCAATGAATCCGTTCGGAAATTCGATTACGTTCGTCAAATGGACTCGCCATGTTCGACGTCCAGTTCCAGACAGTCGGTGGGTGAAGCGAACCCTTTGACGCCACCGGCCACGCCATACACCATTGGCAGCGCCCTCCATCGAACGCTGGGCACACCACCACCACCAGCCGTTGCTATGCCACTCACCCTCGTACCCACCTCGTCAGCGTCGTCCTCGTCATTTGCCAAACGTGAGCGGAATTCCCCAGAACACTATGGACTGAATGCAGCAGACCATCAAGCGCAGTACACCACTAATAGCTTAGAGTTCCACAGAAACAGTGACGGGATAGCTCCCGGCATCAATTACCACCATCAGTCGCTCGGAATGGACTCGTCCCCTTCCCACCACAACAACCGGACATATGCCATTCATCATTATTTGCAGCCACAGCACGTTCTATCTCCGTCGCATTCTCAATCTCATCACCCACAGCACTATTCCGTCATCCATCAGCAGCAGCAGCAGCAGCAGCAGCCACAGCAGCAGGAACAGCAACATGACCCGACAGCGTCCTATGGCACATCAGCAATGTCGCCACACTCGATTTCGTCGCTTAATTATTTGCATACCCACCAACAGCAGCACCACCAGCTAATGGTGCACAACTATTTGGCGCCATCTATTGTCGATGCCGACATCGATCCCAAGGAAATCGACCAATATTTGGACGGCCTGCCCCAAGGCCACATCAGCATGTGTGCGACAGCCGTGACTGCCACTTCGTCGCCGTCCTCTGGCTCGCCCAAGTCCTCCCTCAGCGACGTAATGGCGTACAAGAACGAAGTTGAGTCCCTCCTGGAGCTGCAACCTGTTGAGAGGGTCCATCTGAGCGCAATGTCGCCTGGTCAGCATGCCTCCACACAAACCACCGCTGCCAGTTCATCGTCGCCAATCCGGCTCTCGGACGCGTGCATGTCGGACGGCAGCTGCTACTACCAGGACCCCGGCACTGCCACGTCGGCAGCGTCTTCGGTGGCGGGCTCCTATCAATATCACAACCTGTGGGGCAACTACGTGAATCCATAGAGCTCGAACCGGATGTGTGCGTGTGTGTGCGTGCGTGTCCCGGCCGCCATACTGAAAATGAAATTATTCGGTTATGGTGCATGTGGGACGACGCAGAATTCACAATTCAGTTACGATGTGGCTTCCTTTCACATCCCAGTCATTCGGTTACCCTAGTTGCGCTCGTAGTTAGTTAATGCAGTTTGTAAACAATCGCTTCTGTAGGTTTTAGGTTAAGTTTGTATCTGTTGTGTTGAGTCTATGTGTAGATACTAAATAGCGTTAAGTGAACCGACATTTTCGAAAATAAATTTAATTTAAATTGTAAACTTCTCTGCGTTTCTGTGGTAAGTTGCCCTGTGGCAGCATCCTTGTGTGCAACGAAATTGATTCTTAGATTTCACTTATCGCAGCAATATTCGCTGCATTTCCCAAGTGATTGGTAATATTGATGCGCCCGAGGAGAGCTTGCATCATGCCAGTTGTGCTATGAGCCGTGCGATGGGGACGATGCACGACTTTTGCAAATGACAGCCTGACTCACTTTCTTCCCCGTGGTAGGATAAGCAGTGGAAGTCAATAGATATTTTTTTAACGACGTCGCTCAGCTACTTTCTGCGTTTCTTGTGAACAATCTGTCCCAGCGAGGTAAGTGTTCGAAACGGAAACTTTTTCGATTTTATACGAATCGGAGCATTTTTGCTTCCAATTACCATTCCGAACAGCTGACCGGAACATTTATTCGGCAACCCTGCGTACTGCGTTGCTACGCGTTAAATGTCGTTTTTTGATAAACATTCGTGTCAGCTCGACGTCAAATTTGTCTGACTTATCCTGGAGTGCTGTACGACTGCGAGTCTCTTTCCGAAAGCAGATATCTAGCACATGAAGTATGCGTTGCAGAAAAGTTCCCATTCCGAACGGCTACCTCCCTTCGGTAGAATGTCTAAAGTAACGTATCGAACTTGTTTCCAAAAGGTTGAAGAAGAAAACCACATCAACACTCTTTCCGAATAATGACCTGCCGTCCAAGGCTGTCGCTACCACAAAACATCCACTAAACCTCGAGACGCTTAACCATTCACTGGCATTGGGTGCCTCATCTCACATCAGTTTTGATGTCTTGATCTTGATCGAATACGTTCACGGGGTTTGATAAGTAAGAGCAAGGCAAATCTCGGAACCCTTATTGATGTTATTGTGCACTGCCACATGCATGCCCCCAGACTAGGCAACCCCTACAATGACTTCTGCAGAACCTGCAGAGATGAAGACGTGGTGGTGGCCATTGAACACTTTCCATGTAATTGCAGTGCCGTCTCTCCTTGCAGATCTAGCCACTTAGGCGCCCGTGCATTTAAACGGCTTGACAGAGTTGAGGAATATTAGTATCAGGCATCGCTTGCATCGCCCCCTTGCGGGCTCTGAAGCATTTTCTGCGGCACACAGATTGCAGTGCTTAATAATAGAGGCTGAAAGTGACATAAATTCATTCAACGATTCAGAATCGGTGAAAATTGAGTAGAAAGGCCGACTAACAGCCTTGTACTTCTTACTAGTCTGTTGAGGTAGTTCACTCAGTTTTAATATGTCACCGCAATAATTCAAAACCAAGGGAGAAGAGCTAAGATCCGAGGACCGGATGGATTTATTAGAATAGCAGATGGCCTCAAAACTATTGCCTTGTCCAATAGTTTCATCAATGTCTCTTCTCTGCCGTTTTGCGTTCTTACCTGGTGCCTGGTGGTGTGTATGAAACACAATTTGAGATCCCATCAGTGTGGGTTAAGGCCTGGGAGGTTCACGTCGCACATTGCGACGAAAGCAAGAGAAATGAAAAAGGAAGTATTGACGATTCTCAAGGAAGAACTCACAATATCAACGTCTTCGACAGAGCGTAAAAATGGGCAACTACAGCTTCGAGACAGTCAAAAACTCCCTCTTCCAAGGTTCCGTAAAACAGTCGAACAACTTCCGTACAAATATCAAACGCTGTTCTTTTTTGGATGAAGAGGTAATCGAACCCTCCCCGAAGGATCAAGCTGACCTTGCATAAAGCATTTATTTTCTCAGTACTGCACAACTGACCAAAAATGCGAACATGTCATGTTCTTGGTCTCTCCGAGTGAAATGCTCTGACTGCGGTCTTTGGTCGACAACATTCTGGCGGCACCCATGCCCGAACAGGCTTCCACTTCGAACTTGTGAACAATGCAACACAGGGGCTTCATCTTCTAAGGAAGCGCGCACGAGTGAAGAAGGATCTGAAAACACTCGATATTCGATACTCGAGGTTGTCGGCGGGTTAACGCCAAAGATTGGTTGAGTCCAAGGTCCACCATAAGCATTATGTAGATTCACTGGGAGGATGGATATGGCTGTAGTAACCTCGTGCCGTCACCACATTAACTACTACCTCTAAAAGATGTTAAGTGGATACAACTGTCGAATTTGATATTAAGAACAAATTGACATCACCTAACAAATTAATCGATTGGACGATGAATTGGGAGTGATTACATAATAAAATCCTAAGAACTAAACGCAAAATCACAGCACAATTTATGACAGTCAGAAAACGTCATTTATCCAAAGATTCATTGATAATACGTCCGCTATCGAGGCTCAACTCCACTAACAGCTCATGCTCCGCTCTCTACTACAGTCAGCAACACATGTTGCAGTAGTCTTTCCATGTACTGCAGCTGCAATTTTTAAATTTTTCGAAATTCGAATTGCGTTCAAGCGTATGTGTCAGAGGCAAATTAATTCGGCATCGTACCAGTAAAAGTTTACTTTTAAATGTTTTTTGTTTTTAATAAATTAATCAATTTAATAAATAAATTCAAGTGAATGAGTATGGTATTTCCAAATTTATATTGATTGTAAGACACTCAAGGCAGATCTCTATTGTATCCTGCGACCTTTGTTTCCCACCGTATGTACGAGCATTTTGTGATATTTAAAAACTATCGACTGTACCATTTTAAGATCAGGTAAAATATCACAGGGCTAAGCACAGAACATAGAATGATCAAAACTACACTGGAAGTCATACCAATTTGTGGTCCAGATCTGACATTTCCCTTTCAGTCACTGTATCTGTTCAGTTCTGTATGAAAATCGCCGTGGCTCAGGAAATTGTTGTTCACAATGGAAAAATAAAGGTCTAAGTTTGCTGTCGGCCCAATAATCAAACCTAACCAAGGTTGCATCGACTCATTCGACAGGAATGACAGGCTTAATCCTCAATTTTCACCCCAAAAATGACTTTCATAATTCACGGATCCACTACTTTCTACGTCAAGTCACTGACAATGCTCAGAGAGTATTGTTGTCTTTTCAAACTTCGCAGTTCAGAGTTGGTATAAGCCTGTATGGTCAATCCACAGAACAGGAGGAATGTCATAATAAGAACAAAAAAAGTGGTAAAAAAGAAAAAAATAGAGCCAATTTCAAACACAGAAAAAAAGGGGGCATCATCCCAGTCTGCCAGTCAAGCATTTTTTTTTTCGCTAAGCGAACTAGGCACCAAGGTCGGACCAGGAGAACAAACCAAAGGCGGCGGAGGGTTACGCGGAATGTTCCCAGGACTCGATTGATTTAATTACGACCTTGCACAAAAAGAGGATGTGAGCTACTTCACGACATCTGTAAAGGGCTTGCACTGTTTGACTGGCGTTTTTGAGGAAAGGTTTCGAAATTAGTCTCCTCAAGATATGATTCAAAGGTCGTGAGTAAAAGAGATTGGGGCACTGACACGTAAGTAGTATGTTTTGCGAGGAGGGGGAGAGTATTTCCAGGAATAAAAGATGATATACTGGCATTTACTAACGTTTAGTTCAAGAGAGTTGCTGCCCCACCAAAAAGCGAAGGTTTGATACATCGATTCTTAATGCACGTGAGTCAGTTGAGATGGATATTGTCTTGCTTGCTGTCATATCGTCATTGATAGAGTCATTCATCATTAACGGTCAGGGCACAAATCAGAGGCCCAAGGTGACTACCCTGCGGAATTCGACGGGGGCGGATGTTGAGTGTCTGAAGAAAACTCTCGAGGGACAGATAATCCGCCAACTCTTGACGAATATTCGATAGGTCATGACCAAGCTGCTGTCAGATGTGTGTCGGAATCTGATCGAAAATTACCTAGCCAGAATCGATACTCCTATATTCCACCCAGAATGGCAGCATCCAAGCAATGTGTGTTAAAACTCCCGAAACTTCGATTTCAAGAGAATACATCGGATTTGGATAACTGTCTTACTGAAAATCGAACCAACCAAAGTACCCTATTCAAAACTAGAGGAGAAACAATATCACTAAACTTCATACAAACTTCACACCAACACGAACGTCCGTTTTTAAAACTTTACAACTTTTCACATCAACGACGTTAACTCTGCAGTTAACAAGGCAGCTAACAACACGAGGGCATTGTTTTTATGCATTCGAGAACATGCTTGAGGGAGGTTTTTTAATTCCTCCTCTTTACCATTCACTTATGGAAAGTCGTAGTGGCAACTTATTTAGGAAGACGCTAAAACTCGCAGGAAGTGTGTTAAGAAAAAATTGAATTCTGAACGAATTCTCTTCGGAAAGGGTTGAGTTTAATTTGATTTGTTGAGTAGGGGACTTATAGCTCGTAATCGCTGGCTTAGAAGCAGAGAGCACATGCACACTTTTCCAACAAGCCATCACATTCGACTACACCCACTTTCATAAGCTTGTAAACTCACTAACTGCTGCACGTAGTCATTGAGAAAGGATTGAGAGATTTCCAACTTATTGAGATTTCAACAACATCATCACTCTCTTATACTGTTAAAATATCCCTTGCGAAGCTTTGTTTCTCTTACGGGGTGTATCCTCTCTTTGGGGATATTTTCTTGCCTCTTGTGTGTTCGAGAACTGTGATGTGAATGAAACATCCCTTCAACCTGTATACAACATCCGAGAAAGACGATGGATTATGTGCTGGATTCATGTGCTCTCACTTTGAGCATCATGTTGTGAAAACGAAAATGAATCTGTTGCTGTTGGATTTTCTGTACTAAGACATGTTTTGTCTGCATTCACAAAACTGCTCAAGAGTTGGAAGCGACGAGTGGAATCGATTATTGAACAAAGAGAGAACCAACGCCAGATGCCTTCGTGCAACATGCTGTTCGCACACTCAATTTGTTGAACATGTTCCTTTTGGAAAGGATATAAAGACTTTTCTGATGACCATGCTTGATGCTGGCCAGTGTGTGCAAACAAGTGGAACACGAAGGCGGAGTGGTAACCACTTCATCCAAGTCGTACATGTGTAAATACAGCCGTGCGCGAGGCGGTGTCTGAGTTCATGTTTAATTTAACTGAATGTATGTACGTTGAGAAGCAGTGCGTGAGATAAATACATTTGACGAGATGAGTACGTCATATTTGAATCGATTTTAAATAATTTCTTCTTTATATGACGATACTGCACTGGGCTTAAGTGGGCCTTAAACAAAAAACCGTTTGGGTTAGGGGAATAATAATTCAAATGCTGCTCATCGATGAAACTTTAGCTTTCACAGCTATATAATATCGTGCTGAGGGTGGCATTGTTCTTCCACGAGTGGCTGGGATCTATACAGCTCTGTCGGCTTCGAAGAATGGAATTCGAGATGGTTCGTCTGGACAGAGAACCATATCTAGCACTATGAATGACTCGAGGGATGGTGATCAGTGAGGTATTGAAATGTCTATTGCATGATGAGCTTCATTCGTTGATGTTCAACACATGACGTATTCTAATTAATCGTCAATTTCAATCCTCATGATGAGTGAGGTATTAGGTTGGAGTGGCTGACAGATGGTTGTCAGTCACACTAAGGCCAGATAAGGCCCGTTGTATTACCACGCGAACCTAATTGATCCTGTTCCGCAAGCCAGCTAGAAAATACATGTTGGTAAAACAAAGTAAAATACCAACAGACTCTAAATAAGCATGTTCAACGTTTTCTACAAGAGCAGAGAGCACAAGAGTTGCATAAACATTCTCTCTGCTGATTCCACAGAAGTCCTTACCTTGGGAGGCCGATTCTAATGGCCTGTGATCCAATGGCACGGTCCCTGGCTATGGAGTAGGCTACCTACCCTACTCGGCTATAACGCCGATAATGGAAGTTATGTCTGCTCACTCTGATGAGAGTGCGTGAGCCTGAGACCAAGGCTACAGGCTACAGCTTCTTGTAAAGAGGCACCAATTGATTGCAAAACATCTACGACTTGTATGAGAAAGCATATCAACCTTTGTAACTCAAATGAGCGTTGATGATAGATCCACTGGAAAGAAAACGGAACCATAATCGTAAGTGTGATTGCGATGGCTGCGATCCTACAAAGCAAAACAAAAATAATTAGTATCGCTTAATAGACAGATCATTTTATCATCAATCTGATCAGAAGTCATACTGCACGAGCCTTGGCTTCTACCAACAATCTTATCTTTGGGGCTTACTATCCTAATACCATGTACCATGAAAGAGTGCAACTCAACGGCTCGATGCCTGCTGAAGCATTTCTCTTCCTCGATACTATTGGTCTGATACAGGATGAGGAAGGATGTCTTATTATCTACCATGTTATACGCGGAACAGTGGAGAGACGACTCCGATACGAATGGGATGTCGCTCGCAGTCATTAGAATCTCCTCCGGTTCAGTAGAGCGATTGAGTGTTAAGAGTTTGTGTCTAGCAAGTTAAATAAAAACAAAATTACATAACAAAGTATCGCCCATAAAAAGAAGAGTAAAAGAATAACTTCCCCTGGATTTGAATATGGGCGTGAGCAACCACACCGCCAACGAACTATACAACTCGTTTACATTTGGTATAATCGTGATTCTTACTAACATAGCGCTTAGTAATATTATGATATGCATGTACATAGTCATAGTCTACCCAGTTTACTCTTTTTTCGCTGCATACTGCCGTGTGAGATTTGATGATTTACAGACCTAGCTCTGTCACACGCATAAAGCTCCAAACTATACTCATTATTATCGTATATAGAAGTCGACATGACTTTGATGTTAAGTGTATAAATGAGTAATAGCACATACAAAAATTAAGGAACAACACTAGGCGCAGTATACACAGTTTTTGTAGAAACGCGCACAGCATTATTTATATCTACCACAGTGGATCTGTAAAACAATATGCGAATGGGGTAAAAAGGAGCAGTGAGACACTTGAACATCGACGTCTAGGCTCGATCCCTGGTATGTACGACAAAAATGATGTTCACGGCCACACTTCTTTCCAGGCACTGACAATTCTCAAAAAGTATTCCTGTCTAGAAAAGGCTTATCAAACTTTGCAATTTGCAGACAGCTTAAAATTGTAAGTCCCATTCGCGAGAGAACAACAGCACGCATAACACGAGTGGTTGCCTGGGCCTCTACGGGCTGTAGCGCTACCCATTTATGTATTGTTCTAAGGCGCATGTATTATTTCCAACTGGAATTACGAGTGCGAAAAGGAGAGGCTTGGATCGGAATCGAATGTTAGAGTCGATCGCGGACTGGGATAGCAATTCCTAAATCACTGCGAAAATTCGCAGTAAATTTGTTTCCTCCTCCTACTATGAAGAACCTTTTCCAACTAGTTTGATTTGATATTGCAGATAGCAGAAACAGAATCTACGAATACCACTGTCAGAGTTAGTCGTAATAGCGAACTCAACAGTTGTGTCTTAATCCACTTGTAAGACACCGGTTTTCAGCTCCTGCTCAAGGTCTACGAAATGTTACAGCAGCATGAATATGACCCGTATCAGGCATGCAGATTTGTGCCGATACTGAGTTGTCCATGCGCACTACAAAGAGAAGTCTTAACGACATTAGATACCTAGAGACCTGGTTACAAACATTCTGGCATAGCAACAGCCATTGATTTGATTTTCTCTCACAATCGCTTTTTTAAGCCGATTGACGTGTTTGTCATATAGCAATGAAACTTGTTGGAAAAAGGCTACCTGTTCATGAACAGGCTGCATACGATAAATTTTATCCCAAGGAATTCGCTTTACATCGGATAGCAGGTCTTCATGCGTCAGAATCTTGAAATCTCTAAACTTATGAACGACATTACTAGAAACATATTTGAAGTTAAGTGTTAGGTGAACTCAGTCGTATTTAGAGAAGCCAGGTGCACAAAACTGATCGTATTTTTTATTCCAGCAGACAATAAAATAAAATAATAAAATAAAAAATACCTCGAACACTGCACAGCTTAACAGCCGACAGACTTAGAGATTCCATGGTATCAATTAAATTTGGGGAATCGGATTGCAATTCTGATCGCCACAATATTGGACAGCGGCATGAAACTAACACTTTTATTGGGCCTGTAGACTACTCCAAGAACTAATTTTTCGTATTACCTCCTATCTCAATAAACATAAATTCGATTGCACTGATTTTCATGGATTGATTAATGGATAATTTTGCAACTCAGTCATTTGCACATGAAGACTGCAACCCAACCTCCGAAGCATTCTGTTCCATCTGCCCGGTAAAGCCTCTAACCCGCAAGATTATAATATTGGGCACTCTTATCTGGAGCCAACCATGTTTCAGGAGCACAAGTAATGTCAGTGCGAGAATTTACAAAGACGTACCGGAATTCATGAAGTTTAGTTTCTAGACTTTTCGCGTTTATATGACAGATGTGTATACTAGTGATGGGAACTTAAGAATAAAAACTATCGAGTTATTCGATGGTCGTAAACTATTAATTTATTCGAAAGTCGAAATCTTTCATTCGTCCAATTGAGTGAAACGAAACATTCGATTGTTTTTACTTGTATGGCTGGTTGGACTGAGTCAAATCTTTTTTCGTAGCTGCTCTGAGCGAGAATTCGTATGTATTAAGGCCTCAGAGAGAATGTTTTGCCAAAATATTTGCATGACAGATTGTTCACTCATATGGTTTGGTTCGAGTCGATAGTTCGACTCAATAGAGAAAAAGTTCGGAAGTGACGGAATCGTTAAAGATTTTTGTGATGTAGGGGATTAGCCCTCCTGGGAAACGTAAAAAAACGCTCTGTACATCCTATATTAAAAAACAAAAGGTTATATGGAAACCCATTCCTGGAACTATTCGATAGTTGACATTGCTCAGTTACTAACTAACGATAGTGCATTCATTCGATGGTTCCCATTACTTGTGTATACCCTCATTTTGCGACCTATTACGACATAGAGTATACAGCAAACAACTTATCGTGCTACTATTCAATTGCGAGTGCGTGCGACCTACTGTTTTATAACGACATCGATGTTTGAAAAGTTTTTTAGACGGGTTTCCTCTTAAATCATTGTCATTCACTCAAAAGTCGTGAGGCCGTACATTTTTAAAGTTGGTAAATTAAGGAATTGAACCCATCTTAGAACTTCACCCACTGTATGGCAGGGGTTGTTAATAGCTCACGAATGATTTTTGACATATGTCCAACATGTTCTATTAGCACTGTTATTCTTTCATAGAATGACTTGCACTAATTTCCCTGGAGCAGGCTAATTTTTGATGAGTTGGTTTTATAAATTTTGATGGAAGATCCGAAAAACGGTCAAAGAAAGATTGGCCAATTTTTAGTCGAATGAGCTGCAACTTCCTATGGAGATACATAAAACTGCTCATCTATGTATGTCGTTGATTGCGGCTTTGGAAGTCAAGACCATGTGCGTTGTTGACATAACAGTCAATATGCTCCAAAATGTGTCGCAATTTTGAATTTTTCGCATGGCCCACTTAATAAATAGACGAGGCTTTTATTTTTCTGTTTTATTCTTTAACATGGATACCAAACGCTTTAATGTTCACTGATAAAAGCAAAGGAGAAAATTCCGACTGGGAGCCTTCTGGTTTGTTCTCATTTCATTGACCTTAAACAAATTTTTCGTAAATACATTGTGTATCTGTAAGCAACTAGAAATGTCTACCCCGGCATCAGACACTACAGGCAATTCGAACGAAATTCATCCCCTCATATTTTGGAAGACCACCTCCCAATCATTCCAATTTTTTTTCATTCAATCAACTTTAATATCTATTACTCATACTCTATTGAACGGGGCTCATCGAAAAATCTGCTAAAGCAATAAAGTCAAAGTGCCCCATAAACAGCATCCACTTGGTAGCATCCACCATCAATATCAACAGCAGCCGGTATGTCTTCCCACAGTAAAAACATTCTTAACAATTTAATTTCCTATCCCAGCCGCTAGCGCGCCGATAGGTGCGAAGTTAACGCTGCCGGCAATATTTCGGACCACATCAAGTGTTTATTTGCAGCCAAACAAGTTGATGAACACTTTCGGGCTCGTCACCCACTCGCACCTCCGTCGCCGGCACCACAACCGCCACCGCAAAGGGAAGTTGACAGTAAATAGTTTTCCCTGGTTCTCACAAGCATCTCAAGTTTACCCAAAGAAAGTATTCGTATCAACGAATACAACGACTTACGGCGATCCAACATTAAAGCATATTTGTGGGTGAAATGGTGTAAATCTGCGGTCTGGCAATGTTGACGCAATTAATTTAGACATCCAAGGTAATTTGACCGGTAAATGGTGGCAATCCGACAATTAAGGTGTATTTGCTCAAAGTTTTGAGTGCCTTTCAGTCCGTACAGGCCCAAGTGAGATGTAAATTCGTCGCAAAGAACACCCATTCTCGCAACAAACATTTGCCCGGTCTTCAGGTGCCATTGTTGGGCTATTGTGCGTCGGATGTTTTGTAATTTAGTCTGTATTTGCGTATGCGATACTCGTAGATGTTAGAAATATATCGCACATGCTAATTGCCGCAATTGAACGGTTAAAAACATGAAAACATGAAAACATTCGGTTGAGTTGGGTTCGCTGAGCGTGTGAGTCAGAGCGTAAATAGTTTCTAAGCTGTTTCCAATTTGAATTGCTTGCTAATAGGCGGGGTGGTAGATGGAGGGGCAGCTTTGACTTCAATTACAATTCAATTTGCCTCGCTAGCCACTAGTGCAAACAGCAGCGAAGCACTGGGTAGGTACTGCTGTTTGCACGGGTTTGATGGAGGCGGCCATTTACATTGGCAGTTAGCGAGAGCGATTGCGATATTCCGTGCGATAATTGGAGGGAAGATTCTCTCGATATTTGTCCATTGGTTGAGTGGTATTAAGTGGGCTATTTAATTGCATGGGGCCTCGTGTGAATTTCTATAATCTTTTGTGGGAGCATTTTCTGCGTTTTGGGAGCAAGGTGTGAAGTGAATTACAATCCAATGTCAACATGTCTTCACATTTTTACTGTAAGCTTCAAATCAGCTCTAGAACTAAGGCCTCTTTGTCACTGAAATTTGGCGGGAGTGCGCATACAGGTGTTAAACTAGACTTATTTAATTGGAGAAGAGTTTTCACGACTGAAGTGAACTTTAGGTCTTACGCCGACTTTTTCTAGACAAATAAAATTCCTTGCAGTGAAGCAATAAAAGATACAAGCTGCTAGAAAGATTCAACCTGGACATCCGAACGACTCTGTAATGAAGAAAAATGGTTCAATATATTAAGTCTCACACTCTCGGTGATAGTGCACATCGTTGGACGATGGGACCATAAGCTTTGTCCATTAGCAAGAACTTCTCACACTTTTGCATTCCAATATTTCCGAACGCTGCTCAAGCGTAAAGCGACTTATATCGATTTTCTGTCAAGATTTCGAGCGGAAACAGCTGTCAGTTTCAAAATAACCTACGATTTAAAAATAATCGTGCCGATTATCGAATCCGGCAGATTGACTGCGAAGGGAAAATTGTCCATAAAGTGAGCGGATATCGGTAAGGTAGTGTGGAAAAAATTATAGACAAAGGTAACTCATTCGCACTTATATTTTATGACGTTTTCAATTCGAGCCAAATGAGTTGCGGAAAAAGGAGTGAAAAAGGATGAGTGGTTGCAACAGAGAGTAAATTTTAGAAGAAGAAACTAAAAACCAAATGTTTCTTGATTTTCTTGATATTTGCTTGCCGCTTTTTTCGCTCACCCTTAAATTTATCCACATTTGACATAACTATTCTTTTGAAAGCTATATTGCAAGCCTCGGGAAGAACAACTGATAAATACATTTGTACAATTTCATTTTCAAAGTCCTTATCAGTACCGGTCTGAAATCTAACTCAGAAATAAGAGAGCAAGGACATATCCATCTTCGGCCAGTTTTACCCCTAGTCCACAAATGAGAGGAATGTGGGAGTGGTGGAAATCCCTTGTAAATCACAAATACTTTCACAAAAACTATGGATCCACCACAATATGGTGGCCGATTGGTGGATTTTGTGGGATAAGGAGAGAAATTCATGGATTTTGTGGGAAAATCGTGTGAAGTTGGCCCCAACCATGTACTATTGTTCGAAGAGTGTTCAGTTGGTTCATGACTTTAATGGTACGATTGGGTGAATAAAAGTGTAATGCCACGTATTATTTAAAGAAATATTTATCATCAATTTAATAAATTAATGTAATATAAAACCTATTTCTATGTCATACGTGAGAAATGAAATAACTTTTGTAGCATTCATTAATAAATTCGAAGAAAAGTTAATTAAAATTTCTTATTTGTTAAGAGAAGCTCCCAGATATTGAAACTAAAACTGTTGAGAAAAATAGTTGCCAAAATTTGGAAGTAACTTCCCTCATATATCTGTAGAAAATGGTAAGCAGCAAAGAAATTGATTAGTGCCAATGTTTCAAAGTTATATATGTATATACCTGTACATAAGTCTCGGGCATTACATCTTACATATATAGCTCATATTTGATCAAAAAACATACATTTATCTGTTCATTCATTAATATCACCCTAATGCTGCAGACAGAAACTCATATAAACAGGAGCTTAATTAATTTACAGCTTTAGCATACGCTTTGTTTGTTTGCTTACCCCTCCTCACTGTGTTGAATACTTATCACAAAAAATTTGAAAAATGTCGGCGAATTTTCAAATAAGAGCGTCAATCCACCCCAATAATATGGTTGGGGAACAGGATCAGCTGATTTCAAGAGCTCACACGTATTCGCAGACACGGCGCGAAAAGCTTATAAAAAACGCTGTCAGATGGCAACAAGAGGCAAAGATGGATATCTCCTTGCTCTCTTATTTCTGGTCCAACTTCAGCCAGGAATATTAAATATGCTGCCAACTTCTTGAGGAGTCAAGGATGTGGATCTTACCAAAGGTGGCAGTGTTTTCTTCAATACAAAATAACTAAATAAATCCTTCCTGAATCATTTTACTAATCTGAAAGAAAAACGCATAAATGAATGTTGATTACAAAAGAAGTTCTTTTGACTTATTGACTTCCTGGTATCGATTAAATATCTTTCACCCTACTTCTGATTTTATAATGAATATCTTTTCCTGCTCTTCTGGATACATACAAAAGCTACCTGTGTCCATAATATACTCTTTTCCATTCTTTCAATAACTTTTCTTCAGAACAATTGAATCAGAAAGATCCAAATTGACAGCAAACAGAAGGGGTCGATAAAGACGTTTTGCGGACCGTTAATGTAGTTCACCGACGGATTCTATAAAGGGTCGAACTCCGTTGCGGATTCGAGTTACTCAATAGTCGATCCGCCGGAATCCATAATAGGCGTGAATAAACCCTGTATGTCTAGAGTCTAACAACACTTTAATTAAATTCGTATTAGTAATCAACCTGGTTCACCCTCTCTTGTTATTCACTGGCCTGGTGCCCAAGAGACCAGTCTGCCCATACTAGATATAACCCAAAAAGCGAGTGATAAATCTCATAGGAGACAACAATATAGCGATGCGCAATTGCGAATAAAAACAATCGAATACTTCGATCGTTCTCGGAATCGGAATTATTTGAATTAATATTGAGCGGAGTCGATTGTTGATTTTCGATTCTTGTATGTCTGATTCCAATCGTCAACCAATGTGTGTATCTGCCGATTTTCGCAATTGCCCATCTCTTTTCCATTTCGTTTCACTACTTCAATTTAAACTTTACATTTATGAGAGTGAGAGTACAATCGTCTCGCTAATTGGGTGAGAAGGATGAAGAATACACTCGAACCACCAAAATTCAAACACCCACGGGAACCAATATTTTTCAGACATTTGGCTTAACTTGTAGAAAATTCGATGTAAGGATGTTGCAATAACAGAGGTTTGGCTGTATTTCCATTCCCAATGTTCCTACTTTGGTAGGTATAGTTTCTTATTGGAGCAACAGCCTTACGCTGATTTTTTACACTGACACCAACAAATGAATAAATTGAGGAATACATACATTTCTACGGTGGCATATTAGTACCCGGCACTGGTTGTAGTAGGTACTGAGAATAAATTATAGAATTCGATTCGATTATTATTCGATTGTCTTCTGATGAGACCGAATAAATCGACAATCGAATTCAATTTTTAATAATTGCCAATTTATTCGATTGTGGAATTCATTCGCAATCGCCCATCGTTGCAACAATATCCCAGAATCTTCTTTGCTGCCTTTTTATCGCTGGCTTAACAAACGTCAAAGGCAAGCCTCCACTCCATGCATTCACCGCCCGATATCTACTCGTCTCGCCTAGAATGCTCGACAGTTTTCTCACGCGTCTGTTTCCAAAGGCACAGAAAATGGAGACTCGTTTTTCAACTGCACTTCACGAATATTCAATGCTCTCCCCAGCTTAATATTTCCCGACAATCCTCAAGCACTTAATGTGGATGTGTATTGACACCTTCTTCCCTTTCTTCCTCTATACCTTTGTCAAGAGCTGTTTTTTGTGTCTGCCAAAAAGACGACGCAGTTGTTCTTCCACGCGATTGTGTGTTTTTCTTCAAAGTTCTTCCAAAAGTTGTCGACTTGCCAAGGCCACCGAGGCATAATGGTGAAGTGCATCGACTTCCATGTTGGGTGTCTATGAAGGTTAAATTCCCATAATAAATTTACGACTCCACGTCATTCGATTCACTGACAATGTTCAGACTGTTCACCTGTCTCCTCAAACTTCACCGTTCAACGTCTGCATGAGGCTGTAGAGGGGACCTACTACAACTCGGCGGAGACAAACAGGATGCAGGCGGGGTTGTGACATTACTCCACTGTTAAACTCCATTAAATGCACCGAATGTCGGTTGCTCGGTGGTTGCCTGGTCTGTAGGTACCTAGACATTAACCTGAAGTCTGTGGAAAGAGTAGTCTCAGGCTGTCTCCTACTCTAAATAGTCGACTTTCAAGGCAACAGCATACCCCCCTTCTTGAAACATTGTTGAACTTCATCGTCAGCATTCCGTCGTATTTCTTCCAAAGTAACGTGGGGGCTTGTTGTCCCTAAAATGTATCTTTAATTTCTTTAATGACTTCCAACTTTCGCCCGATCTGTTATTCTGTTACACACCGGTGCAGAGGGTGTACAACGCGACCTCAATTAATGCAGAGACACTGGCTGCAAGCTGTGTCAGGGAGGGAAAAAGTGGGACATTTTTAAATTCACAATCAATGTCTTCGAAGGAAAAAAAAACAAAAACACACACGTGCCCGAAGTGGTGGCCTAAGAACCGTCCCAGGAAACGCGTCAAGACGAGGAGCGAGCCATTCAACATCGAAATGAATTACCTGCAGTCACATAAACAAGCATTAATTTCCGTCGCCATCAATTGCATGCAATTAATTTCAGCGATCTGCGTTTAAATAAAACACACACTCCGGCTTTTCATGAGGCTCGAAATTCATTGTAATCATTTATTCCGCTCTCGAATCGAATTTTAATCTGAAACAATTCATTGAATTAATTTGAGATAATTATTTCACTGTCATCGCTCATCGTGGTCAATTGCGTTTTTCGGAATTTACGGAAGTCTATCATGTGGGCGCTTGGGGATGTAATGCGCCCGGGCTGTAGTGGACCCTTATGGCTGGAGTGGGCGGCTTCAATGGTTATCTAGTTAGCGAGGCAGCGTTGTTCTGTCAATTACAATGACCTTTAATGGGACATACATTTCCAGGACATGTGGGGAATGGATTTAGGTGTTTGCGACTGTAAATGTTTGTTGTGGAAACTATGCTCGTACATAATATTATAGTGAGGCTGTCAGAGGTGAACTTTGGCTTAGATTATGCCACCACCTGTTTTTTTTTGTGCGTGCCAGAGAGGCCTTTACATGGGATGACGTTTAAAAAGCTCACCAGCAATCCCGTCGGGGTACATATTTATTCGGAACCGAGTTAAAAGGAGGTGCCCCATAAAGTACTTGTGCCGAAATTGTACTATCTAAAATCTATGTATTTCCTGCGCGGCGATAGAGCCTGTCCTATACCTGGACACCCCTGGCCATCACTTATACTAAAACGGTCCCTCAGTCTACTTAGACTCAGTAAGCATTTATTAAGGACTCTCATAGGAGGCATAACAGGGCAGTGTGCAATTGGCACTCATGCTCGCAGGATGAGCGCCCCATACAATGAATTTGGCAGGAGCTGGATGAAGAGGAGGAAGAGAACACTCTGCTCCTGTACTCTGGGTAGTCGTAGGTTCCTACACCTAGGGGCCTAAAACGTCAGCGGCCTCTATGAGCTAAACAGCGCCAGCATGGGGCAGATAAATCGCTTCACTAGAAGCGGAATGACTTCTTTAGTGTTAGGAGAAGTCAATCCGCGTGGTATCGCAACGGGCCTACTCTGGCCTATGTGTGACTGCCCTTTGCAGTCAGCCACTATAACCTAACCTAACCTATCCTAATCTAACCGAAGACTCAGTGAGTATCTTCTTCTTAATTTTCCACGAGGCTCACAGAGTGGAGCTCAAACGAAAAAAAAAGGGGAATTCAAGAGGTCTGTCGCGCAATAAGATGGAAGGAAACGAAGCTCAACGGTTTAAGAAAAGGTCTCTTGCAAGTTCTAAGCTCAAGGATATTGAAGATGCTATGGACAAGCAAAAATACGTGCATCGCAGAAGACAACAAGCTCTGACTTCTTCATTCCATTTGGCGATATTTTTGTAGTGAGCATTAGTGATGGGAACTATCGAATAAAAACTATCTAGTTATTCGATAGTTGCAAACTATTCATTTATTCGATAGTCGAAAACCATTCATTCATCAAATTGAATGAAAAAAATATTCAATAGTTTTTACTTTTTTTGCTTTTACACACGCTAATTTTGACAGCAAGTTTCACCTTTCTGCCTAAAAAATTTTAGTTTAATTTTAGTTCGTGTAGAAGGGGCCTTGTATGGCTGGTTGGACTGAGTCAAATGGTCGGCATGGCAGCTTCTCTGAGAGAGAATTTTGTGTATGCATAAACACATTGCCAAAATATTTGCATGACACTTGGACTTTGGACTATCGGCTGCTATGAACGATTCGTTAAGTTGTATGATGCAAAAATGTTTGAATGGATTTAGTTGTTTGAAGAAAAAATCGCCTGAAGGGAGAAAAATTGAATCAAATAGTCTTCCTTAATAGCAATTCTTTCTGAAAGACGATGGAAGAATAGCCAAACACCGGAATGAGGCATGTAATTAGTTAGTATGTTAGTATTATGTAATGAACTTTGTATTTTATGAATGAAATGAATTAAGTACAAATGATGTATTTATGTATGCATTAAATAAAATAAGAATGGTATTTGATTTTGTAGTACGTTGTGAGAGGCAAAGGGAACTCACATGAAAAAAGCACCCTTAGGGTAAGAGACAGGGAAGACGGTTTGGATTTATTTTTTGTGATAATTATATATATCGAGGATTAGGCCTCCTAAGGAAACCTCAGAAAAAAAAAACGGGAGCCCCCTCCCCACTCTTCAACCCTGGCGTGTATTGTTTTAACAACCCAGTCGGTGAATGAACAAATGAATAAAATTATTCGATAGTTGAAATTATTCAGTTACTAACTATCGATAGTGCAATTCATTCGATAGTTCCCATCACTAGTGAGCATACACCAGATCATCTGCTGCATCCGCTACGCATCATGTCACAAAATATTATCATCGATAACTTTTATGTAGTTAAGGAGCATGCTTCGTGGACATCAAAACAACTGCCTTCAAAAGCACTGCATCGAAGGAGTTTTTTTGCCAATCCTGCTTTATGAAGTCGAACGAGTTAACAGTAAGCAAAGCAGTACGTAGCGACCTGTGCAAAGATGTAGAAAAAATCCGTAGAGTACACTGGATGGGTGGCAACGAATGGGTGGACATGATCATTCACCTGCTTTTGAAAGGAAGACCGAAGCTCAGCGCAAATCTTAGTCTTGATGACTGAAAGCAGTCCACCCGGAACCGTCCATGATGAAAGCTCACACTCAGACTTTCAATGGGCAGGAGGAATACTAAGTAAAGTTAAAGTTGCCATGTGTGGTGGCCCGTGGTGTTGTGATTATGTGCATCGATCACATCCTCCACGCCGTAGGTTCGATTCCTGCTCTGTACTACAAATATAATTTTCATGGCCGCACCTTTTTCGAGTCACTGACAATGTGCAGAGAGTATTCCTGTCTAAAAAAGCTTCTCAAACTTGGCCGTTAGCAGTCGGCATTAAATTGTAGGTCCCTTCTACTCGTGAAAGAACAGTAGCACGCACAACACTGTGGTTGCTGATAAGCTAGGCCCTGGCCTTCTACGGTCTGTAGAGCCACCCGTATATAACGTTGCCATATGACAACCTATTTTATCCCAATGGCCACAAATGTCGTAGCGATTAGTGATGGGCAAAATCGAATGATTTTAACAATCGAGGCTATAGTAATCGGGATATTTTAGCAAGCAACTAATCATTCGATTGACTACTAAGTAGGATTCCCATCACCTTTGGGGAAGGTTGCCATCAATGGTTGGGGTTGGGGCTTCTCGGGAGCACAACTGTAGATGGCATGATTCTGCAGGACTTGTACAAGTCGAGGTGGGATAAGATAGATTAGTATGCCGACGTGCCCTAGCCCGTCTCACTCTGATCTTAGTAGACCCATTATTATGTTCAGGGGAATAGATTCCTCACCAAAGTCCTAAATGTGCTTGGTCTGCGACACCCGAGGCGAAGGCGACAGCACTGCCCTTTCATAGCCACTCTCCCGCCTTCACCCGCATCAAATGGCAGCTAACCGGTGCTGATGATATAGGTTCCTTCTCTTAGAACGCCTCCTGGTTTTCCCTTGGAATTTCCGCTGGATAGTTAAAGGCTTAGTAGTAGGATAATCCACTTTTTTTGAGTGGGAGTGTAGTGCTAGAAAACCTCGACAATAATAGGGAATAATTGTGCAGTTAAAAGTCAAGTGTTCCAAACTAGCTGCAAAATACATCGAAATTCGTAAGGAGTGATTGCTGGAATGCACCAGCCAACGACCCCCTCAAAACGGTCAAATTCCACACTCGTACACCTGCACAACTGCACTCCCTTTGCTTTGTCTCTAAAGACGCAATAAACTCTGTATGCTCGCACGAACTGCCATCCAAAAGTTCACATTCACCTGTCGCACTGTCAGTCGATAGAGAGCTGCTCCTGCAGACGATGTCCTTTTCACGAGTTCCGAATACGAACGACAGCCGTGCTCTTCACACATCTATTCTGGCTGAACAAATGACAGACACGGTGCACGACATCACTTTATATTCAACACACCTTGACTGAGAGTCGCTTGTGGGCGTTCGTCACTGCCGTTGCGACGGCACCAAGTCATTTCCCCTCAGCACGTCCTTTGATTTCATCCACCATTAGATTATAATGCGTAATCCTCGGCGCGATAAGTCAGCGACGCGGCGCCAGTTAAATTTGAAAGTCACACTCCCGCAGCAAATTCATTGTACCTACGTCAGTTGGAAGGATTGTCCTTTGTTTGAGTGGGGGAGGAAGGCTCACCTACCGCCCGTGCAAAATGTTTCCCCATCGGAGTATCGATTCAGACAGGCGATAAAATATTCAAGGGTCATGACGTGACGATTTGTTGACTGTTGACATTTTTGATTGGTGAAACTATTTCCATGCAGACATTCAAGGGCCCTTTATCGGATTCCACTTGGGGCCAAGGGAGATTTGCCATTAACACTTGTCGCCTGTGTTTGCATTGGCGTCACTGAATTATGAAGTGCGTAAATATGACTTTCGAGTTCATCGCAAGGGCCACGGCAGTTGTGTTAGTGTCGATAGAACAGTGCGCACTGGGTAATCACACTGTCGCCAGGAATCGTTCGTAAGGGATCATGTGGAACATGAACAGATTGGGAATGAATCTGCATGAGGACCCGGACTGGGATGCTGCTAAGGCCATCCGTCACAACTTAAAGCACATTCAATTGAGAAACGCACCCCCAAAGAAATTACATGTCCACGCGAAGGCACTTTCCTCTTGACTTTCCTGGAAGTCGTCGTTCGTTCTTTAAGTAACTATCCTTCAGCGAGCACTTGCGAGTCGAACCTATTCACTTCACCCAACCAGATGAACGGCCGCAGTCGGCACTCAAGTGTCACTTGGGCGAAGTAGCAATTTTCGCCAAAAAGTCCTGGATCAAGTTCAGCCACACATCCTGCGGCGATGTTGGCCTACGAAGGAGCATAGTTCACTGGTGAGATACACATTACTATGCAAACACGACATGGATGTGTGCTGACAAGGGACAAACAAACATAGGGGAGCTCTGAAGTAGCCCCCGAGGGTAGCTGGATAAAAGCGTTCATTTGCGAGCACAACACCTACTTCGGATG
Source organism: Eristalis arbustorum (assembly GCA_916610145.1). Classification (NCBI taxonomy): domain Eukaryota; kingdom Metazoa; phylum Arthropoda; class Insecta; order Diptera; family Syrphidae; genus Eristalis; species Eristalis arbustorum. The sequence goes on from OU744316.1 coordinate 31,448,742, forward strand.
TCCCACTGACGTTGGGGCACTGGGGGACATGTCGGTTCGCTATTAAGTGAAAATTGAAAATCTCCACTTAGTTTCTGATTGGATTTCCAATTTTCACTGAAACATATTGTTCGCAGATGAAGACCCAAAAAGGATTTGGCTGGGGAGTGTGCAGGGAGAGGGCCCACCGCGCGACATTTTGCATATCAATGAGAGGATGAGGGCGGCTGAACGTGTGTTTGCGTTCTGGAACGTGCACAAGCTGTGGTGGCAGCGAAGAGCTAGTCCTGCTGGAGGGAGTACAACATGCCCCGGAGATCCGTTGTTGTTGGTCTGAAAGTTGGTTAGTCACGAACTGCTGGTGGCGGTTTGTGTGTTTCTGGAAAAAAGGAACTCCTGAACGTTGCTTGCGCCTGTTGAGTTGGGTTGTGGGTTTCAGATTGCTTTCCAACTCTGAGGAATAATTAAGTGAATTCGCGCCCTTGGTGGTGCAGCACCGATTCATTGGAACAAGTATCAACTTTTCACAACTTCACGACAACCCAACATGGTCCGTGGAGGTAGGTACATCTCTCCTCGAATTCCAGCGCCCGCAGTCGGTAAACTGTAGGTCCCTCCAATGGCGTGCGAATACAAAGTCGAGGATAATGAAAGGCGAAAGAGGCAAATCCAAGTAGGAACATTGGAATTCGAGGAATTGATACGCATCAAATTGATCGGCTGGATGGCGCAGTTCGCTGAGTGCCTGCCCTTGGTTAGTGGGATCCACGCTTCGAATCCGAGTGAGGTTTTTTTTCAAACTTGTTGAATCAAATTGTTATCCATTTCGAAAAAAAATGCTGATGTGGCTTGTAGTAAGGAAGGTGTCATCAGGATCCGATCGTTTTGTTGAGAGTTCGGCTATTGGATGGATGGAGATGTTGTGCAGGTTGTTGCTGAAGCTAATAGTTAGCCGTCGACTTTTTCTATCTCGGCGCTGTTGTAGAGAGTGGATGTCCTAATAACGGAGTTATCAAACAAGGACTTGAGAACTTTTATTTTAAATAAAAGCAAGCCATTTGAGATATACAAAAAAAAAACTTTACTATCGGCTTGAAGCTCTATCGAAATTTATGAATGCAGCTCGAATTCGATCAATTTTCAAACACTCGGCCACACACTTCTTCAGAAAGAGTTGCTATGTCGCTTTCAATGTTGTATCTAAGCTATTTCAACGTCATCGGCTTGTTGGCATAAGTCAACGACTAAGTCCCACAGAAAATAGGCGGTCAATCGGCTGGTCCAATTCTTGAGATAACTCGCTCACCAAACTAACTCTTCAATAAATCGGTTGTTAAGTGTGCTCTGTGACTTGTGGCATCATCCTGTTGAAACCACATGTCGTCCAAGTCCATATCTTCCGATTCGGGCCAAGAGTAACGTGATGATCGTTATCGTCGAAGAAAACTGTGGTCCAATAACGCCGCCGGTGTGCAAACCGAACCAAACAGCTATTCTTTGAGGATGAAGTGGAGATTCATGAAGCACATGTGGTGGCCGGTGGCATTGAGGGTATGTGCGTCAACCCTTAATGCACTTGAACCTCGACGTCAGAGTTTGATCCCTGATCTGTGCGACAAAAATAATTTTCACGTCACTGACAATGCTCAAAGCGTACTTCCGTCGCAGTTGGCCGTTCGGAGTCGGAATAAAACTCTAGGTCCCTTCCACTCGTGAGGGAATAGAAGCACGCACAACACGAGTGATTGCTGAGAAGCCAGGCCAGTGTTCCTTTACGGGCTGTAACGCCACCCATATTGGTCAATTAATAAGGCATATTTCGTTTATTGACGAAGACATTGAGCCAAAAAGAACTTCGTCACTGAAGATGATTTTGCGATGAAATTCATCATCTTGGCGCATCTTCGGCAGAACCCAATCGGAGAACGTATGCCGCTTCAAATGGTCCGTCGGCTTCAATTCTTGAGTCAGCTTGTATGCGTGTAAACAAAGATCCGTACGCAATGTACCCCATTATATTGTGTGAGCGAAGTCAACTTCTTGAGAACGCAGTGGAATTGACTGAATGGGATCGTTGGCTACCGATGCCTGAATGGCCGCGATATTTTCGTTGCATTGACCAACCCGTTATGTCACTAATACCCCATTCTTCTTCTTCTTGTGGCGCTACAGTTCATGGTGAATATTGGCCTTGGTCAACAATCCTCTCCAGCTGCCACGATTCTTAGCCAGCTGCCTCCAATTTCGCTCTCCAAATTGGTTGAGGTCCTTCTCCACTTGAGTGCGCCATCGGGTTCGTGGTCGTCCTCCATTGTGTTGTCCCACTGGTTCGGAGTCGAAGACTCTTAGGGGTGGCGCAGTTATGTCCTTGTGGAACCCCAGGAACCTTCAACGCAAACAGGACCAACGATTGAGCTCAGAACTTTTCTCTCGAAGAGACCAAGTGCGTCTTCATCAGCTCTTGAGATAGTCCAAGCTTCTGCGCCATACAGTCGGACAGGGATGATGAGCTTGGTCTTTCGAGAGAGGGGTCTACTACTCAATTGCCTCTTGAGTCCAAAGAAACAGCGGTTGGCAAGAATTATTCCGCGTTTAATCTCGGTACTGATGTTGTTCGTACTATTAACTTGGGAGCCAAGGTAGATGAAGTCCTTTACTACCTCCACGTCGTAGCTGCCTATGGTGATGTTCTGACCGAGTCGTCGATATTGTGTGTCCTTTCTTGATGACAGCATATACTTTGTTTTGCCCTCATTCACCGCTAAAA